>WKFP01015483.1:270281-291114 GCA_011057875.1 Pterocles orientalis
ATCCTGGGGGGTATCAGAAGGGGGGTGGACAGTAGGTCAAGAGAGGTTCTCCTCCCCCTCTACTCTGCCCTGGTGAGACCGCATCTGGAATATTGTGTCCAGTTCTGGGCCCCTCAGTTCAAGAAGGACAGGGAACTGCTGGAAAGAGTCCAGTGCAGAGCCACGAAGATGATGAAGGGAATGGAGCATCTCCCTTATGAGGAAAGGCTGAGAGAGCTGGGTCTCTTTAGTCTGGAAAAGAGGAGACTGAGGGGTGACCTTATTAATGTTTATAAATATGTGAAGGGTGAGTGTCTGGAGGATGGAGCCAGGCTCTTCTCTGTGACATCCAGTGACAGGACAAGGGGCAATGGGCTCAAGCTGGAACATAGGAGGTTCCACTTGAATATGAGAAAAAACTTCTTTACAGTGAGGGTGGCAGAGCACTGGAACAGGCTGCCCAGAGAGGTTGTGGAGTCTCCTTCTCTGGAGACATTCAAAGCCCGCCTGGATGCGTTCCTGTGCAATCTGATCTTGGTGTTCCTGCTTCGGCAGGGGGATTGGACTAGATGATCTTTCGAGGTCCCTTCCAATCCCTAACACTCTGTGATTCTGTGATTCTGTGGCTTAGCTACCAATGAGTATATTTTTAAACAATAATAAATTGTTACATGTCTGAGTCTACAATGAACTTTAAAAAAATAGTTAAAATAATGCACAGACTAACACAGAATGTTCATACTTGAGAATTATTTTTTTCAGAAGAGAAATATGTAAATTTTGTGTATCTCTTCTTCAACACTTCATGTTGACACTCTCAGCTTCAAGAGTGTACCATCACTGAGACAAAGATCTTGTGAAAAAAATCTTCACAACAGTTTGTGCTCAGGAAATTAATTTTAATGAAAGGAAATCTAGAACAAATCCAGCATATGGACCACAGTAACTTGACTGGTGCCCACAGCTATAAAATGGCTCCAAAGCAAAGCCCATATGGACTGTCTAACTATAGTCATTGAAGATGAGGGATGCTGGATGGTTGCAGGAGAGGTATTGTAATTCTGAAACCTGCTGTCAGAAAGGCAACTGTAACCAGCAGTAATGAAACATTTAGTACAGTTCAAAAACAGAGAAAACTGGGAAATTCTGCTGAGAGAGTTATGAGCATTGTGAAAACACTATCAGTCCAGCCACCTTATAGGTAAAGTGGCAACAGAGCAATCACATGCAAGACAAAAGAAACTACAGGAAGCTAAAATAATAGCAGAGGGTTTGGAGACAGGCTGCTAGTTAAACTCTGTACTGCTCTTCATTTAAATCTCCAGGGAAGATCTCCTAGTTTAAGTGGATAAATTTCTTGGGCTAAATGTTAAGCAATTATATTGCTTTGTAGGAATCACAGGCTTCTCTGGAGGGCAATACACAGTGCCCAAATTACACCTTCCTATGAAATGTTCCCAGAAGAATCTCTATTGACTACATTTTGACTGTGTGATCTTATAATGTGATATTGCTCTTGGCAGTAACAGGTCATAAGCTTTGTACCAAGTGTGCAAGGCCTTAGGGCTGAGGTTTGTCAGCCTTGCTTTGTCTGAACCTTTCTTGACCAGCTTTGTTTTACATGGTTTATCTGTGACAATTGCTCTAATTAACCAGATGTCTAGAATTAATTTTATATATTTTGATATAGTAACTTGACGAAATAGTTGGAGGCACATGGAGAAAAGTCTGTTGCACACAGGAACTATCTCTAACAGAATAATTGCAACTGTTTTAGAGGGACCTTAACTCAATAATATGTTTTCGTAACCCATCAGGAACACAAAAGAACATTACAGACTTTTTTTTTTTTTTCATCAACATTTACTTTCCCTATTGAGCCCTATAAGTACCAAGGAATGGTGTTCTTTGTCTAGATTTAAAAAGGTGTTTAAAAACTTTGAGGGATTTACCTTAAGAGGATTTTGAGCATAACATTAGCCATGGGGTAGTGCGAAGACCTCAGCAGCCTTTCACATACAGGTGCATGAAAATCAAGAGTCCATTTCATTCTACATTTAGACATTAACTGAAGTGTTAAATTATGAGTCTGGCTGTTTCAAATTGTCTCATGTGCCACCAGAGAGAGATGCATGCCTCCAGAGAGGTCTAAGATCTAAATTATTTTCAAATCATACTTCTCTCTACATTTACTGTAAGCAAGTTCTAAGATAACCAACAAAGACAGCTCCTTAAAATCCTAATGTTGGATGAAATTAATAGAGGTGTAAAGTTGGCTGTCAAGTTAAGTTCTGGTAAATTAAGGCTCTGAGGATATCAACAGTGTTCTATATGGTGGATTGCATGCTAAAGTAATTATACAGGTTGAAGCTTTAACATCATGTGCAAAATAAGTGAAAGTGTAACTTTCCAGGGCATAGTTTCTAATATGATTGAACTCTATGTGTATTACAGGCTGATACAACTAAGTCATCTTCAATTTGAAATGAATGTGCCTATCTCAGTGTGGTGTTAACCTACCTAATAGGCTCTTGTCATTCTGTATCTTGAGGCTACATCTTGTTGTGATCTGTGCTGGTTCATGTCCTACCTGTTTAGAGCACAGATAAATCTTGTGGATGACCCAATATGAGACTCAAATTTCTAAGTGTCTTAAGAATGATGGAAAACAATTTTTAATGCTTGTTAAAGTATAAGCAAGTCCTTTGTTTCTGTCTCTGACACCCTCCCTTGTTGCAATCATCATATTTTATAAAATGTACTAATATTTTCTTCATTTTCACACCACTGAGGAACTAAAATAATAAGAGGGAAAAAAAAAAGAAATAAGAACATGGGAATGGAACTCCCATTTGTCTGAAAATCTTTCATTAATCATTTGTCTTTGTTTTTAAAAGATGTCATATACGTGTATTAAAAAAAGAGATTTATTGTAACTTGAATCATATAATCTGATTTTTTTGTGACCTTACCACAGACAGTATTACAAGGGCTTGGGATATATGAACAATGATCTATGGATGTATTCAGTAGTGCAACTGAGATTTCTTAGACCGGTGATTAATGTTGGGTTCAGGCTGTCCATTGTACATCCTCTACCATGGCGTGAGCTCTATATTCTGAAGTCCAGAACAATGTGTAAATGTACAATCATAGCGACTCTTGGTATGATAGCACTGAAGGGAGTCACTAGCTGTAATTAATTATCATTTATTTTAATGGAGCTGTAGTGTAGTTAAAACAACAGGAACAGACGAGTCTATTACCCAAACTAAAACAGTTTGTCGAAATGTTAGCTCAAACCAACAACCATCAAGCATGAAAAAAAAGAGTTAGGTAGAAATGCTCCTGAATTCTGAGAGTTAATATTTGGACTTGACCCCAATACAAATATCAAATATTTGAGTTGCCTGAATTGTGTCTCCATTGCAGACAAAAACCATACCTCAGCCCTGCCTTTTTGAGATTTTCAAAAATGTTTCTCGAAGACATAGTAGATGTGTGATCTCACTCTTGCTTCCACCTCTCACTCTCTTGAGCCTGCCAACAGTCGCAGTACTCATGTTTCCTGGAGGCATACCAATGCTATGCTCATCCTTTTGTCTGTTTTGTCATGCTCTAAGGAATCTAAGGATTTTACTGGCTGTGAGATAAAAGAGTCTTCCAGAGTGACTCTCTGGAGATATAAGTTCATTTTCCTGACATCAAACATTCATCTGAACTTGAGTACTGCTCTTCATTAACACAAGATCCTTTCCACTTTCATTGACTCATAGAATAATAGGATACTTTGGATTGGAAAGTACCTTTCAAGGTCATCTAGTTCAACCTCCCACAATGGGCAGGGACATATAGATCAGGTTTCTCAGAGCCCCATCCAGCCTGACCTTGAATGTTTCCAGGGATGGAGCATCTACAATCTCTTTGGAGAACCGGTTCCAATGTTTCATCACCCTCACTGTAAAAAAATTCTTCCTTGTATCTAGTCTGAATCTACCCTCTTTTAGAGGTTGCTCAAAGCCTAATCCAGCCTGGCCTTGAACACCTCCAGGGATGGGGCATCCACAACTTCCCTGGGCAACCTGTTACAGTGTCTAACCACCCTTACACTGAAAAACTTCCTCCTAAGCTTCCTTCCTGTCACTGAATAGGCTTTGCCGTAAGCAGCTGGTTGTGTATCTAGTTTGGAAATTTTATGACTTTTTGTTGTTAGTGCAAAGTGGTAAGTGTATGTTCAAGAATTATGCTCTTCTGTCCCTGAACTTCACATCTCTAATATCACTGAATCATAAACATCTTGGAGCTACTTGATCTGACCTGCCCTGCTAGGAGGAATTTATAATTTGGACATCATCCGCATCCACAATCTCACCTAAAATGATGATGCACTCTGGAAAGCAGCTATTGCTCAGACTCTGTTCTACACAAGGCTTAGACTGTTTCCACTTTGTTACTGGAGTTTTACAGTCAGAAAGGCATTTATTCATCTGGACTGATGTATGTCTCACACCATGATCCATGTCTTGAATCAATGCATTATGCTTATTGTAATAAAAACCTGGTGATTCACAAATGTTGGATACCCTTGACATGGCGACATCAACGTATGGGAATTCTGCAACTTAGAAAAAGAATGTCCTCGTAAACATGGTTTTCACATAAATGTGCCAGAATTCCCAGGAGGAACCTTAACTTGGCGAAACTGGTATTTTTGTTCTTCATATTTGGGGAAATGGGAAGTGAGGTGATAATGTGAGTAAGTAATGAGCAAACACTGACATCACTCAATCAACAGTGCCGTAGCACAGCTCAGCTCAGCTCAAAGCTGGTTATAATTGCTCGTGTAGACTGCTAGTAGAGTCATGTTGTTTGGAAGATAAAGAAATCCTCCATTTCTCTTCATATATGAGGGTTGGATGGTATCTTTATATTACACACATGTACAGGCTCTGAACAGCTCTTTCCATCCCACTATCTTCTCACTCATAGTGTGACACAGCTCAGGAATTCTGCATGCAGTTTTCTGTTGCTTCCTCACTAATGCCACTCAGTACAAATGAAGACTCACAGCACAAGAAAAATCACTGCAGTTGACTGAGCCATGAGAAACCAATTTCATTAGTAATGGGAATATTCTGAAAACCTTTCTGCTCCACCTGGTTTTAAATTGGGCTGTTTTGCATAGTTCATCACATTCCCAGATGTATCCAAGCCGGAAATTTTATAGGGTTTTGGGGAGGGGGTAGGGGTTTTGTTTGTTTATTTTTGGTCAACATAGACTTTTTCAACCACCACATTCTTCAGAGAAATCTAACAATATTTTTGGAAAACACAAAATACTTGATACAGCTTTCATCTAATTACGTAAATATTAAAACATCATTAAAATTACAGCAGAAAACATGATGAAAAAGAGTTTCTTTACTAACAAAATCTTTCTTGCATGAAAATTGAAGTCTGTTTTTCCCATTATGGTGGTACAGTTATTTACTGCTCACTTCATGTATTATAAATGATGAATTACATTAAGCATAAAATAAAAAAGTATATATCAACAGTTGTCTAAATATCTTTTTGCTTCATAACAAGACATTGCTATCTGCACTAAAATGCATTTTTTCCTTTATCAAAGTTTCATTTGATTTTTCCAGTGCTTTCTTAAAGAAAAATAGTTATAAGTTTTCCTGTTAATTGAGTGATCAAATGTTTATTGTCATAACAGTTTTCTCATGTTGAAATTTTTAAGTTAACAGCTTACATTATTGCAGTCTGGTCTATACAAACACATCACTGCCTTATCTCCATCTGTGACTAGTAAGTTTTATTTCTGGTATTGTGGATTGTTGCTTTTCTCCATTCCTTGAATCAGTAAGAGTAACTTTTTTTTTTCCTATTGTCACCCTCTTACATTCAATTTCCCTTCCATTCTAAATGATCCATATTCCCAGCCTGCTTCCTTCACACCCCCTGAGTCTGCCAGTTGTGATTATTTCAGATAGAATTTGTTATTTTCCAGTATTTTAAAGTCGACAGATTCTGTCCTCAGCAGTATCTCACTTAAAATAAAAAGAAACTCCATTAACACCAAACATGATAACCTGTATAGAAATGATCAGACAGAAAGTAATTCTGTCTACAGGGTGTATTGACTTTTTTTTTTTTTTTGTGTCTAAATTCTGTTTGAGGTTTGGATATGAGGTGGTCCTTTTGGAGTGTACTATGATTTTTGTTAGAATTGAAAGACTTGATTGTAACCAAAATTGCAATTTTTTCATAAAGTGATTCTAGTAGCAAATATGAAGTACAGATTTCTCTGTCCTCCTTTCTGCCTTTCCCTCTTTCTGTCCACCTGATATCTCCCTGAGTTCTGCTACTACAACCACTTGCTGGACTTTCACATGAAGTGTACCTGAGGGATAACCTGGGTTAAACATGAGTGTCATGGGGGAAAAGGAGTGCTAATAACACAGATCACAAACAAGCCCAGTAGCAGCAGTGGGGAGGAGAGAGTGAGAAGATCCAGTGGAAATGAATAGTTAGCTTTGGACATCTGGTGGACAGAGGACAAGAACCTCCCAAAGATTATTGAGAACTGGTATGCTGAGAGATGTGCTCTTCAGTCGACAGTGGGCTTTGGTCTTGACAAGAAGACGCCAAATGTCACTGCGGACTTTCCAAATTTTTCCTATTGTTCAATGAGTAATGAGAGAGGATGAGTTCCTCAGGGTCTTAGCTGTCATTTCTGCTAAACTTTGAGCAGCAGGTTAATGTTTCTAACTGGCACACTGAGATAGGTCCTGACTGAGATTTCTTCACAGGCTTCAAAAAGTTCCTCAAAGTATTTGCCCATGTTTTCTTTCTTCTTTTTCCTGTTGTTGTGGTTTATCTGAGTATCTCTAAAAATCTAGTTTTATACGTATGCCTCCTGTAGCTGAAAGCAGAATATATCCTGCATGCAAATGATGCAAAATGTTTTCCTAATGATGCAGAGAGTCAGAAACTGTAATTTAGTAGGGTGAACTATTCTGGTAGTTTTCATGGGCAATAACCAGGTTTTGGGATAATGATGTTTCCTATTAACTTGCTCATCAAAGTAAAGAAGGAAGGAAAAAAGCAGGCTTTACTGTGAATCGTGACATACACTTTGCAAGATGGAAGTCAGTTCTAGTCTAAAGATGAGTAAAATTTAGAAGACCAATTCAACAGATGTGAGTTTGTGTATTGATTCAGATGGAGACAATAACCAAGCAAATATACATGGCATATGCTGCCAATCCTAAGAAAAGTTGTAGTGAGGCAGAAGTTCAAATGGAGCAAGCTCAGCATAATATTTGAGGTAGTGATATTTATACCAACTTGTTTACAACTTACAGCACTACAGAATTACCTAATCTCCATCTGCTTATCTCCGAAACAGAAGAACAGAAATAGCAGAGTACCAGGCACACAAAACATTTTTACTGGCATCCGTATGTCATTCTTGAAAAAACAAGCATCAAAAGTGCAGGACACACACACATCCTAGTGCTGCTGCAGAGAAAACAAACACCAAGAGGGCCTGTTTATCTCATCTTAAAATTAGGCTAAAAAGATGCCTAAAAGTTTAACTGGACCCTTAATATAATTGTTGAGGCATTGCATTTTACTGCCAACTATGAACAGATTTGTAAAAGACTCATTCTTATAGGTAGAGGAGATAAAAACATATGTAAAACAATGGTATATATCAACAGAGGGAGAAAGTCCAAGCAAGGAGCTACACCTTGTCAGAGGAAATAGGTGAGATATTTAAAAGAAGCCAATACTGAGAAAGAAGTATGTCTGATCTTGTTTTCCTGATCGTCACTCCACTTTTAAAAATTAGGGAATGTTTTTCTACCTACATGCAGGTAATTAAAGGAGATGTACATTTCACTTATGTAAGGTCTGTTTGCACTGTGCTGTCAGAGTGGTGGGACATTATCTGGATATAAATGTATTCTACAGCACTTTTAAAATAGGTCCAAGGCTTCCAGCATTGTTTTCATACATACACAGTATCCTGGTCTTAGTGCTTTCCTCTTGCTTCAGTGAAGGTAGAAGTTTAATTACCAAAGCATTAATTATATTGTTTAAATTGAACTCAAGTCAAGAAAACACAATGAATCAGCAACTACAACAGACCTCCGCTTCCTGTATAGTGTTCTAGACTAGAGAGTTATGTGGAGACTAGATAATTCCTTGTTTGGAAACAAATTAGATTCCCAGGTTAATCATATGAATATGTAATTTATTCTGAACAAGACTGTGTCTCTCTTTTATCATCAGATGAGATTAAATGTACACCAGTGTGTTAATAACAAAAATACTAATTATTATTCTTATTATTAATTACAAATAATAATAATTATTATATAATTATTTGTAATAATAATTATTACTACAAAACCTTTCATCCACTAAGAATTATATAGGTCACTATAACTCTACTCACAAGTTGTATTAATCAAAATGGTTTTAAACTGGACAATGTAGGGAAAGACAAACAACAGGTAAAAAAAAAGTAAACAAGAGGAGTTTTGCCACCTGCCAGACTTTCTCATGAGGTCTGGGAGCTAACTCGATGAAGTATCATATACATCTGCCCAGTTATTGCACTTAACTGTTCACGTACTACAATTTTTCCAAGAGACTGGATACAGGACTGGATGAACATTTCTTCTGACTCAAGTACTGGCCATTCTCATCTTAGGAAGACCAGATCACAGGTGAAGGAGCCGACATCCCTCTATTTGCTTCACAAGCAGGGAATTTTGGACCAACTCAAAAAAAAAAATTAGACTTAAACCTCCAAAAAAATAGTGGTGAAATTTATTAGGTGGTTAAGTTGCAAGCTTCTGCTACTAGCAGCTCTGCATTTATCTCCTCCTAAAATCTGAAGGCACATGAAGTCCATTGTTGCCCCAGACTGCTCATATTTCCATGACCCATAAGACAGAGATACTCCACAAAAGGACCTCGGTTTTAATAGGATGGAGTGGCTGAGTGTGCAGCATACACCTCAGTCTGAGCAGGCTGCGGAAATGAGGGGTAGGACTCATCAATCTCACCTGACTTTCAGCCCAGGTGCCTACATTTGAACTGGTTATCTGTGCTCCTGTTATCATCAGTAGAGATCTGATCAATTCCCTTAGTGGAGTTTAGGATTCAATTCCTCTGAACAAGTGTAGGCATCTATTGAGGATGAGATGAATCACACTCTAAATTCCATTGTCTATATTACTAGATTTTTCCTGACAGTAAAGAGAACCAAAAGGGACTTGCTGAAATGCACATTAGCACCCACATTTAGTCAGATGGATCCTGTTGTAAGGGATGTGTCCTGAAGAACTCAGTATTACAAATGTTCCAAAAATGTGCCTAACCCAGCCTGATAGGAGTGAGCAGATCACCAAAAGCCTGCTCTCTTTTTGACTCTTAAAGGCAGACAAAGAGGACTTTCTTCTGATTTATTTTCTCTGCAGTGTGTTGGAAGAAGAGACGACACTCGAGACATAAATTTGGAGAAATCACACTATGCAGCTATCTACAAACAAACAAACTGGCCAGATGAAAATCTGAGATCAGGCCACTCCCAAAGAAGCAACACATTTTGCTCTGACTTCTCCAGGGGGAATTTTCCACGCTTGGAATAGGGGTTGTTGTGGAAGATGTCCCTGCTTACTGCAGGGGGGTTGTACTAGATGACCTCCATGGTCCCTTCCAACTCAAACATTCTATGACTATGACTAAATAATTTCTAAGGGTTTACTGCTCATATACAGCTGCCTTTAGAAAATTAGGCCAGCATTTCTTCCTACAGGTTAACTTGCATTGTAGTGTCTATGCCCATGGCATAAACAGACTGAAAATATTGTAACTGTACAAAGTAGGGAGCTCTGAGATGGCCTCATGCAAACATCTGAAGTAGCACATCGTGTCTGGCAAGTGGAGGGTCAAGCCCTTAGCTCAAATGGTTCAGCACCTTGTGCCGCACAGTGTGGCAGATTTAAACTATATTTGTGCTCCCATGACACTTGCACTGATCCATACCCAGTATCCCTTGAGGCTTGTGTAAATTGCACTGCCTGATAAACTGGTAACAACTCACAGTTTAGCTGAGAATATTGAAAAACCATAGTCACGTTCCTTTCAAGCCATACAGTCTTGTTGGATATGTATATCACATGAACAATTTCATCTCTGTTTTCATCTCCTTTCTTCCCCCCCACCCCATCTCTTTTTCTCCTTAATTCATGAGGTAGTAAAAGAAATTGGAAGACACTATGTTTTCAGCTGCTGTGTTCACCCTTAATGTGTCTATATTTTGTAAACTAGAAAGACTCAGAAAGTGTATATCAATGATCGTTATGTTCATCAAAGCTGAAATTAAAAAAAAAATAAAAAATTAAAATGAAGTTGAGGTATGGCTGGATATACAGGCACATAAATATTACTCAGTATTTAACCAGAGCTCATGTTGTCTGGTGTAAAAATCCAATAAACCTCCCTCTTTAGAGGCAAGTTATTTACAGTGTTTTCCTCCCTTAGGGGATACATTTACAAGCTCAATGCCAATAATTCTAGGCAGGCAACATTGTGATTACATCTGAAAATAGTGTTCAGCAACAGATGAGTTAGCTGTCCCGTTTTGTGGCAGATAACACTATTTGTGTTTCCATAGATATTGTTTTAGTTAAAAAGTATTTTTTAACAGTTTATCAGGGATTAGATGAACACAATATCATGGAGATGTAGAATAACTTTGTCTGGAAGGCATCTCTTGATGTTATATGGTTCAACCTACATCTCAAAACCAGTCTAGTTTCAATATTAGGTCCGCAGACATCCAAATGTCAGAGCTTAAGGGATCCCCAGCATCTGTCAAAGAACGGTAATTGTCATCAGGTCAAATACCAGTTTTAAGACTCATTTGTATAAAATCCTTTTTGGTTTGGTATCCAATCAACCTTCACTAAAGGATGTGGAGTCTTGTATCGCTGGCTTAGTCTCATGATTTTCAGTTTCCATATTTGTTTCTGGAGTGTGTTTTTGATTTGTACTTAACAAAAGGAGATTCTTATATCACCAGTCCTAAACAACCTGTAAGCAAGAGCATGAAATCTAGAGTGGATATTGGTTGGAAACCTGAGGGAACCTCTGTTTATTGAATTTGGGTTTGATATCATTCTTAGCATGCACTGCTTAAGGGTGAGGTAATGATGCCTAAGATGCCTCTACACAAAAACAGTTTATGTTATTCACACTCCTAACGAGGAATGCACATCTAGGCAGCCTGAGAATCACTGGAGACCAACTACACGACTTCAGCTGCTTTCATTATCCAATTTCCAGCTGTGTCACAGGTGCACTAGGCATTAACCCCAGTATGAATGCACACTCTGAGCATCTTGATCTAATACAAGAACAGAATGTCACCTCTCCTTTTGCAGGACCTGATGCAGAGTAGTCGTTCCCAAAATGTAGGTTAGGCTGTGACAGAAGCTAATATCAGAGTAATGGGATATGAGGGTGTATTTGGTTAATATGTCAAGGCTTTGGTGTGTGGGAGGGCTTCTGTGAGAAGAGATGGATCTAAAATAGACCTATCACTGTCTAAAGCCTACTTCATCAGCAAAGTTGGTTGTGCCTCTTTGATAAAGTATTTTAAAAAGGGTAAAAAACACTGTGTAGCAGCTGTGAGAGAGAGGAGTGAGAAAAAATGTGGGAGAAACAACCCTATTTTTTAATCTTATTTTCTCCTGCTGTCCTGTTGAGGAAGAGTAGTGAGAGAGTGGCTAGATGGGCATCTGGCAGCCAGCCAAGGTTCACCTCAGTCTCTCCACTTTCCTGGAAGTCAGGAATACTGAAGAAATCTACAATTTCAAGAAGCGACTTTTTTTTTTTCCATTAATGAAAACAAGTCCTGTTCAAGTATCATAATCATAGGTGGAATTCTTGCTTAGATCCTTTTTTCAGTCTCAGCTCCTCATAAGCATATGATGATGGCATATCTGCCAGAAAGAACAAAAAGAAATTATTTAGAAATGTAAAGGAATTACCTACAAACATAAAAAGGAGGTACCTGTTTTGTGTGATTATGTAATAAAAATACAGCACCTCAAACCCCTTACTCACCTAAGAATACCTTATTTAGAGAACTAATCTTCCTGATTTATGCAGTGTCATGGCATGAGAAACAAAGACACAGGAGAGGATCTTTTGTAGGATCAGGCCCTCAAGTGACCCTGGTGATTGCTTTCTCTTTTGGCAGTAAACTTTTGTGAAAATAAATCGCCCAGTTCACAATTTGTCCCTATAGTGTTCCAGTGTTTACGGATCATTTACAACACTCTTGTGAGCACCTTACTAAAAGTACTTTGAAATATCAAAATGGACATTATTTGTGTAATGAGGTTTGGGGTTTAATGGCTTCATTCACACATGAGGAATTGCAGGCTTTCCTGATAGGCATCTATTAAACAAAATGGTTTGCAACCTGTGCTTGAGGGGAGAAAAACCTCTGTGTTGCTGCTCTGGCCTGAGATTAAATAGGAGAAGGAGATTTTTGTAGCAAGGAAAAGCAGCATATTTTTACTACAACACTTGTGTTAGGTTGATAACTGAAGTGGGAAATAATCCATGCTGCTGTCAAAAAGAAGAAGTGGTTGGGAGAAATGTTTCAAGAACATGGGAGCCTAACTCCCCAAAGTATGTCCTTTGACTCAATTTCCAACTTCATTAACACTCCTAAAGTTGCAGGTTGGTGCCCAGGAGAATTTTCTGAAATCCTGCCTCTTCCATCTTCTTAGCAGTCAAAGACATTCCAGTCTTAGACCAACTGTTCTACCAATGGTACCCATTGAGATGGGATGAGCAAAATTATCTCTTACAGGTGGCTTGCTGCCCCAGTTTACCACATAAACTTTTAATACTACCACTTGTCACCACATCTTAAGAGACTATTGACGTGATTCAGTTGTCCACCCCGGGGTATCTACTGTAATTTGAGATGATTTAGGATACCATGCATGGCTTCCAGTTTCCAGAAGGTCATAGGTTCTGTATTATATTTTCCAGTCCCACGTAAAGGTTTCTGACAGCTTTAGACATCTCAGATGGTGCTAGACCCCTTTGTACAGAAAACTGAATTTCAACTCTGGTGAAATTTGTTAACTTAATTAACTATAATGGAAATTTATAGCTTAATTTACATCTTAAGCATATTAAGTTATTGTGGTCTGATTTGCTCTGGTTTATTTCCCCTCAACTCAAATGCCACTGCAGAATGGCACAGGTCCTATGACGTATCTCCCTAGTTCCTTAACTCTCAAATGTATGTGACATTTCACACCGCTTTACATACCAATGTTTAGGCAACTGTCTATGCTTATTTGTTTGTGCAACAGGTATTTTGATCTGAAGCTGAATTCTACTCTCAGTGACTGTTAATCAGAGTCTGTCTTGAAGGAGATACTAAAAAAATCATTGCAGTGAACAGATATGACTGTGTCCTTACTAATAAATTAAAAATGGCCAGGTCAACGGCTTGGGTCAACTATCACTGTATCGAGTAATGCCCGAGGACAGCCAGAAGTTAGTTAGGCTCATGGACTACTGCAACCAGGCACTTAGGACAGGGCCTCACTATTGCGAGTAAAAGGACTGTTTAGTAGAGTGGACATGAACCCTGCCATGCTAAATGATCTCAGTGATAGAGAATGTACTTTATTCTGCTTTATTTACCAGTTTGTGTGTTTTCTGTGTGAACAGTTTTTATGGTTTAACACCAGCTGGTATCAGCATCACACAGCTACTCTCTCACTCCCCCAGGGGGATGAGGAGAGAATCATAAGAGTAAAACAGGAAACTTGTGGGTTCAGATAAAGGCAGTTTAATAGGTAAATAAAAGCCATGCACACAAGAAAAGCAAAACAAGGAATTCACTATTTCTCATCAGCAGTCAAGTGTTCAGCCATCTCCAGGAAAGCAGGGCTCCATCATGTGTAACGGGTACTTGCGAAGATGGACATCATCACTCTGAACATCTCCCCTTTCTGTCTTCTTCTCCCCAGCTTCATATGCTGAGCATTATATCATATGGCATGGAATATCCCTTTGGTCAGTTGGGGACAGCTGTCCCAGCTGTGTCCCTTCCCAGCTCTTTTTGCACCCCAGACTACTTTCTGGTGGGGTGAGAAGCAGAAAAAGTCTTGACTGTGTAAGCACTGCTCAGCAGTAACTAAAACATCCTTGTGTTATCAAGACTGTTTTCAGCACAGATCCAAAAGATAGGCCCATCAAGCAACTATGAAGATTAACTCTGTCCCAGCCAAAACAAACACAATAGTTAAGCTGCAGTTTTGAGTCACTGTGACAGTGATCTCACAGCTTCCTTCTGCCACAGGATAGTCTCACTGCCTTTCTCTTCAGGACCCTGAATAACTTTTTTTTCTTTTTTTCATCTTCTCCTTCACACCAACACTGGGGCTTGTTCAGTCTCTCAGAAAGCTGTATATTTTTTACTGTACTTCTCTTATGGGTCACCTGAGGGTTTCATGCCCACAGGGATCACACTGATGCAAGTGTTTTCCAGGGCAGCTAAAAAGCCTCTACATATATAGTTTTAGGGTTTAAAATTATTTTCCTACATTGAGATATTTTAATTCATTATACAATCTGGTTCTGTAAGATATGAGGGATACAGTTCTATGGTCCAGCGGCTACAGTTCACCTGAACTCTATGCCAGCCTGGGATGAACCCAATCCTACAAATGTTGGGTTTTTTGGTTTCTTTTTTTTTTTTTCCACTTCAGCACTAGAGATGACCCTTTATTTTGACAAATAGGGAATTTCATCTCACAAGGTATAATTATATGACTGAATGTTGAGCTGCTCATTCAGTATACTTATCTGTTAGGAAATCCTGCCAACATAATGCCTGCTTAATTGCTCTGTAGGAAATAATTCGGCAACACTGTATCAAGAATGTAGCTCCATGCACTGTGTCACAGTGAGGAAAAATTCATTTATGTGAAAACACGACTGATTTCAATCTCTTGCACTCGTAGTAATACATACCTACAGCACCAAAATGCACATAAGTAGTCTACCAACTGTTCAGGCACTAAGACAGCTGTATCCAGGGAGTCCATTCAGGATTGCTTGCAATGACACAGAGGACAAGGAACATCAGTTTTTTCAGCCCCTCCCCACACTTCTGGGTTCTTCTCTGGAGTGTGCTGGCGTTGGATATGTCTCATCATACCTTTCAGGAAGTGACAGTGATTATTGTCTCTATCTTTCTGCATCTCTGAGAGATATCAGGATTCTGTTTCTGTTTTTTTGTGTACTGCAGGCACTTTGGTATTTGCTGGGGAAAAAAAATGACAGCTACTTTTTGTGATACATATTCTTTCTTCTCAAAAATTTCCCTAGCTTCTGGCTTACCCCATAGCATGTCAGTAATTTGGTAAATTTTCCACTTTCCTGGCCCAAGATTCCAAAAAAATATAATTCACTTTTTATGCAATCTTTTGATCTACAAATTCTAATCTGATCTAATCTTCATATTCTGCCTGTCATTTTTGTTGGATTCTGGTGAGTTTTATGGTGTGCTTTCCTACTATCTCATCCAATGTTACTCACCTTGCATCATTCCTTTTTAACTGAGACAAGTTGGGTAAAAAAGTTTGAGAGGACGGGAAAGACATAGCACAGAAAGAAAACTAAAAAAATTGTGTCACGGGTAATAGGATTCATTTCACTTTTACATAATGTTTTAAATAGCCTTTCCATGAGTTGTCATAATACTTTTTCACTGAATGTCCTGATAGATATTTATCAATGGTTACCTTGTTGGATAATCATAACTTTATAGCTTATAATAGAGATTTCAGCTGACATGAGATAAAGATCTCAATCCAGCTTCTGTATTCAGCATCTATGGTTGGGAAAGTCAGCTGGTTGTCTCTTGAGATTAGCAGCATAAGATCAGTGCTAGATGAAGTTCAGTTCCACAAATCCTTGCTATGAGAAGTCAAGATGTTCAAAAGAAAATGGATCTGTGCAAGAATCAGGCAAATGTTTTTAATTAAATCACATTAACAAGTGCTTTCAGCATATGATTACATCACAGACCTGGTTTCATACAATATCAAATGTTGAAACAGAAGTTAAAAAAACACAATTTTTGTATCTTCAGTCTTACATTGTGTTAGGAGCAGCTGGAGAAAAAATCATAATTAGAAGAAACTATTCAACTACTTTATCATCAGATAATTAAGATAATTTGGCAAATTGTTTCAGAACCATTAGAATAATCGTGAAAGTGATGATAAAAATTTAAGCCCTCAAAAGCAGACTAGGTCATTAAAGAGCAACCTCTTCAGTCGTTTTTAATAGTTAAGATTGCTGTCTTCTACAACAGACCTTGCATGACATCCAGTTTTGAAATACTGATGCTTACATGAAGGTAAAATAAGTAAATAGTTAAATTGTGTTCCATGTGGTTCTACATTTCCTTACAGTCCATAAGAAACCTCGAGAGCAGAGATATCTGCTAGGCCAATAAGAAAATTCCATTTTACAGAATTGTTGCATCTTAATAGAAACTTATAAATCAAGTAAACAGTTAAAGGGAAATATTGTCCCAAGGAAGACACACAAATGTGACAAAATGAATGTAAAACCTATTTCCATCATGTCTTTAGTTCTGGACCCATATTCTGAGAGACATGAGTTCCTTGTTCACTGAGGAAGGAATTAGTACTTGATTACTTACTGTAGGACACAAAATTCTAATAAGGGAAAAAAACAATTAAAAATGATATATCTATTGGAATATCATATAGACAGTTCCAACTGTTGAACATTCAAACTTTCTTTATATATGGTGTACAGCTTCTGAAATTAACAGTATGACAGCTAAGAATAATCTATACTTGTTTGAGGAAAACAAAAAACTTGTTTGAGACCCTGGGTTCATAATAAATTATCCAGGACAAAAATCACTTTAAATAAATCTTACTTTTACATCTTATGACAAGATTAAAAAATTCACTGATAATGATATAAACAATTCCATTTTTATACAATCTTTAGAATGTGAAAAAAAGGACATAGAAAAGAGTCATCTTATTTAAAGAAATTGTTTCAATAGTCATAAAGATATGAAAACCACCAATATTTGCCAAGGTGAAGAACTCAATCTTTAATGATAATCCTCTTTTCAATCACTTTCTTGTCACCTTTTGTGAATTCTTTATGTCCCGTCTTCTAAGCCAAGTTGCCGTTTGGCTTCTGTTCAGACCAGAAGTCTGCTTTTCAGTTGCTTCAAAGAGGAGCAAGTTTACTGCCAGGCTTCTGACCTCCCTGGGAGCACAGTCAATGTGTTTTAACAGATGTGTTGTTATAGACACATCTACTGACGTGCTGGTAACCACACACACGTGAGGTCATTGACTTGAGGATAAAGACAGCACAAGCCTCCTCCCTCACCCACCCCCTCTGTGTAAAATTTTTCTCAAAATGTGCTTTCCAGTTCACAGGCCTTGAAGAATTGGTCATAGTTAAGACAGTTTTGTGAGATGTTTTGTACATTGTATCGGGATGATGGACCTTGTGCCATCATGGGGGAGCATATGCGAATGAGAGAATTAGAATTCATGAGAATTCATCTTAATAGCCATCAAAAATGGTGAACATTATACTGCTTTAAGGATTTGTTTAATAGATGGTTTAAAAATTATTTTTCCTTATCTAGTCTGCAGTGTATTAGATGTGTGCTGCTGCAGGAAATTGTTATAAAAGCCCTGGCTATTTCAGTCCATTTTGACTTTTAGAGAATCGCCTAGGCATTCTTGAAGTACTTAAGATGTACTTGAGTACTTGTGTAATTAAGATGCACTTAACACTAGTGCTGGTTTGCAAACAGGGTTGCCATTGGCTTCAGTTCATCTTGGCAATTCACCTTTTAGCAGCTTCAGAGAGGAGATTTTTACCCCCCTAATTATTCCAACTTCCATGAGAGCCTAGTAGGTGTCTTTTAACAGAAGAGATGACATAGTCACATCTACTGATATACTGCTATTACTACACATGTAAGAAATGAAATTCTGGACTATCAATTTAACTCATACATAGATAAGTGTTATTAAAAGTATATGAAATGTGCTGGTAGCTGGTCAGACTTCTTCAGCATTTTTTCTTCTTTCCTCAAGTGCTGCTGTCCTTTCTATGCCTGTTTTCCTTTCTTTGAATCCTGTCGGCCCAGATAGAAGCACAAATAGGTCATGGCACACCTCTGTCTTTTCAGGAGTTATCCTGGGTTAGATCCCTTATGAAACTACACCCTAATTTGATTTTTTTTTTGTTTTGTTTTTTATTTGCTTTAAAAATGAAGGAGAGAAATGCCGTTAAAGCTGCTTTCATTCCATTCCTTTCAGAATAACCGTATAGTGATTTCATATGCTTAAGTAATCAGTTTTAAAATAAAGCCTTTAAATCAGATTAATTTTATTGAAAGTGTCTGTGTAAGCAATCTTAAATACTGACTAGAGTAACTATTAGGAAAATTAAGGAAATCTGGAATAATAGACATACAGGCAAAATTACATCCTTGAAGTCTATTTCATCATGGTAAAATAGAAGACAAGAAGAAAATTGCATATGTATATTTACATATATAAACAGAGCTCCTCCTTACCCTGATGCAATGAACACACCAGCACTGTCTTAATTTAAAACCATTGTGAAAGTTTAAAGCATCAGGAATAATAAGAGTGCTTTTCCTTGATCAAGAAGACATGCTGACAAAATAAAGATTGAAGTTAAAAAAAATATTGCCGTGTTTGCTTTGATATTGTTGAAATTGAGCTAGTCAGGACCTGAATCAGTCATGCCAAGAAACTGAGTCATGAATGTCTCAATGGAGTGTCCTGCGCACTTTGTAATGGCTCTTAGCTAAAGCCAAGAACTGTTTTGTGTGTTTTGATTTGCAAATAGCTGTTTATTTTTAAAAAAGTGAATGGGACACTTTTAGGAATGTTGTGGGTTGGTTTTTTTTAGGAAAAAGTTGCTTATCTGTAGATGAAATTGAGCAAGAAGGCATAGATAAACTAGGATACCAGGGTTACTTCATTAGGATATGAGAGGCTCAAATAGATTTCCTCACTCTGCTTAGTGCTGAGCAGTGATTTGGATGTCGGTTTTGCCACCTGAAGGTTTTCCAAAGTAATCTTTCATCTCAAATTAGTGACTTCGTTGGTATAGTCCATCAGATCTCTGTTTTTTCTGGCCTTGTGGTAAGCAGGAAGGACACTACAGCTTTAATTCCTCATCCTTTGCATTTTAATTCAACTGTTACCCTGTTGTTTTTTTTTTTATTATTTTTTGTATGGATTTTGCACCTGTCTTCATGAATTTTTCTATGACAGACTTTGAAAGATGTGACTTTTCACCTAATTCGGAAGAAAAAGCTTTCAGACTTATATTTTGAAGTGATTTCCTGCCCATCTATAATCTGGAAATACCTAGAGCTGTTCCTAAAATAATGTATGCCATAGAAAAGACAAAAGTTTTTATTAAACCCAGTTGAATAAACTTACTTTCTTTCTTTCCTTCTTTCTTTCTTTCCTTCCTTCTTTCTTTCTTTCTTTCTTTCTTTCTTTCTTTCTTTCTTTCTTTCTTTCTTTCTTTCTTTCTTTCTTTCTTTCTTTCTTTCTTTCTTTCTTTCCTTCCTTCCTTCCTTCCTTCCTTCCTTCCTTCCTTCTTCTTTCTTTCTTTCTTTCTTTCTTTCTTTCTTTCTTTCTTTCTTTCTTTCTTATCCCCTTTCTAGAGGATGAGTTGTTGTGCTTGTGTTCATTTAAATAACCATCTCAAAAACTTTAAAGCCCAGACATGAGAGATATTAATGTGAAGACTTCACATCCAGGGGTAATCCTCTATGGAAGTATCATATGTTTAAATAGTAACGTTAAATCCAGGCAGTCCCAAAAACATGAGGGAAGCAGTTACAGAGAGTTAGCATGAGCTACTAAGTGGTTCTGTCAAAGAATCTGCAGCTAAAACAATGGGTTAGCAACCAGATGTCTATATTTTGGGGGGAGTAGGAGGAATATGTGAGACTACAGATATTAAAGAGCTTTTCTATTTGTGTGTTTGTATTTGAAATATTTAATAAAATAAAGATCAAATAAAATTAAATTTTACTTTTTTTTAGCATAGACTATCTTTTCCCTATAGAAAAACTCCATGTGCACACTTCATGTTATCCATTATGACTAACTCAGTCCTACAAAGATCCTATGCACTCTAAAAGCTGAGTTTTCAGTGTGTCATATAACTCACCCAAACTTTCTGAGCACTTTTGGCCTTAGTCTCTCAAGCCTCCACTTTGCAGCACATTGCACAGTGTGGAGCAAAAGCTACAAATTCACACACGCACATGCCTAACCTTTACACCACAGTGTTAATTGAATAAAATGGCTGTGGGGAGCTAGTATGCACCACATTTATTCCTCACTGAATTAATTCTACTTCATAAATAAAATTTAGTCTTAAAGGGGGATAAAAATGACAAGGGCAGTAAACCCAGATCATAGAATCATAGAATCATAGAACGATTAGGGTTGGAAGGGACCTTACAGATCATCAAGTTCCAACCCCCCTGCCATGGGCAGGGACACCTCCCACTAGACCAGGTTGCCCAAAGCCACATCCAGCCTGGCCTTGAACACTTCCAGGGATGGGGCATCCACAACTTCCCTGGGCAACCTGTTCCAGTGTCTCACCACCCTCATAGTGAAAAATTTCTTCCTAATGTCTAACCTAAATT
>WKFP01015483.1:291134-326893 GCA_011057875.1 Pterocles orientalis
GATTCCAGGAGGATTTGCTCCATGATCTTGCCAGGCACAGAGGTGAGACTGACCGGCCTGTAGTTTCCCGGGTCTTCTTTATTTCCTTTTTTAAAAATGGGGGTTATGTTTCCCCTTTTCCAGTCTGCGGGAACTTCACCAGAGTGCCACGATTTCTCAAATATGATGGATAGCGGTTTGGCAACCTCATCTGCCAGTTCCCTCAGGACCCACGGATGTATCTCATCAGGTCCCATGGACTTGTGCACCTTCAGGTTCTTTAGATGGTCTCGAACCTGATCTTCTCCTACAGCTGGCAGTTCTTCCTTTTCCCAGTCACAGCCTTTGCCTTCTGCAACTTGGGCAGTGTGGCTTGAGCTCTTGCCAGTGAAGACTGAGGTAAAGAACTCATTAAGTACCTCAGCCTTCTCTATATCCTGGGTCACCAGGTCTCCCGCTTTCTTCCGGAGAGGTCCCACATTTTCCCTGGTCCTCCTTTTATCATTGACATACCTATAGAAGGTCTTCCTGTTACCTTTAGTGTCCTTGGCCATATTTAATTCCATTTGGGCTTTTGCTTTCCTAACCTGATCTCTGGTTTCTCGGACAGTGTCCCTGTATTGTCCCCAGGCTAACTGTCCTTGCTTCCACCCTCTGTAGGCTTCCTTTTTTTGTTTGATCTTGCTCAGGACTTCCTTGTTCATCCATGTAGGCCTCCTGGCATTTTTGCCTGCTTTCCTCTTTGTTGGGATGCATCGCCCCTGAGGCTGGAGGAAGTGATCCTTGAATATTAACCAGCTTTCTTGGGCCCCTCTTCCCTCCAGGGCTTTATCCCATGGGACTCTCCCAAGCAGGTCCCTGAAGAGGCCAAAGTCCGCTCTCCTGAAGTCCAGGGTAGTGAGTTTGCTGTGCTCCCTCCTCACTGCCCTGAGGATCTTGAACTCCACCATCTCATGGTCGCTGCATTCCAGGCTGCCCTTGAGGTTTACCTTCCCCACCAGCCCTTCCTTGTTGGTGAGAACAAGGTCCAGCATAGCTCCTCTCCTGGTTGGCTCCTCTATCACTTGGAGAAGGAAGTTGTCGTTGACACATTCCAGGAACTTCCTGGCCTGCCTGTGCTGGGCTGTGTTGTTCTTCCAACAGATATCAGGGTGGTTGAAATCCCCCATGAGGACCAGGGCTTGTGAGCGTGAGGCTGCTCCTATCTGTATATAGAGGGCCTCATCCACTTGCTCTCCCTGGTCAGGTGGCCTGTAACAGACCCCCACTACAATGTCCCCTGTCCCTGCCCTCCCTTTGATCCTGACCCACAGGCTCTCTGTTGGCTCCTCATCTGCCCCCAGATGGAGCTCCACGCACTCCAGCTGGTCTTTGACATAGAGGGCAACACCCCCTCCTCGCCTCCCCTGCCTGTCCTTCCTAAAGAGCCTGTATCCCTGCATTCCAACACTCCAGTCATAGGATCCATCCCACCATGTCTCCGTAACGCCCATAAGATCATAACCCCGCAGGCGTGCACACATCTCCAGCTCCTCTTGTTTGTTCCCCATACTACGTGCATTTGTATAGAAGCACTTAAGTTGGGCTTCCAAGGAGGCTGAATCTCCTGTGTGCTGCTCTCCAGCCACCCTCAGGCCAGCCTGTGAGCTTTTTCCAGGCTCTGGGCATTTGTTGCTGGCTTTTCTGTCGTTGAATACCTCTTGTTTGTTGCTCATACTGCATGCACTGCTGTGAGTGCGCTTGAGCTGAACTGTTGAATCCACTCCTAGATAATACCTTCAATTAAAACTTCTAGTACCTAGTTGCTGTGTAAAAAGTCAATTAGTCATCATCAGACATATTTTCTCAAAATATTGCCCTTGGAAAATATATTTAAAGGGTAACTGTGATTGGCAGGTGGTATCAACGGACATTATTTTTCAGAAAAAGTACTTGCAAGTAGTATGGGAAAGAGCTTGATGAATGCCATAGACCAATATTACATAAAGAATTTAATCCAAAAATAGTGTTTAGAGAAAAGATCTTTACTCAAAATATTTCAGAAAAAGGTGGGAGTTCTCTTTTTTTTCTTTTTTTTCTCCCTCCATTCCTATTTTTAAGTGTTATTTTACTGTTGAGAATAAAAGTTGAAGAATCTATGCACACATGCCCAGTACTATATAATAAACAAATAAAAACTTTAAAAAGGTAAACTTTGCCCCAGATACACTAGAAAAGTAGAGATTTATTATTTTAATTTGAATAAAGAACATTTTCAGTTTAACCTTTTATGTCTGCAGCTCAGAATTAAACTCAATGTTATCCATATATTCACAGTCCGTTATGTCTTGATGCACAAAAAGTAGACATCAGCTACACAAGGTTCAGGTTTCTCCTTTGTACAGTTTGAGACAAGATCCCGATCAGCTCCTTAGATATCTTCATCTTATATGTCCGCTGTCTTAAAAATTACGTTTCTGTTGGCAGAAGGATTCAGTTTTCAACATATCATAGAATCATAGAGTCATAGAATGGTTTGGGTAGAAGGGACATTTAAAGGTCATGTAGTCCAGCCTTCCTGGAATGAGAAGGGACATCTTCAGCTGTATCAGGTTGCTCAAAGCCCCACCCAACCTGACTCTGAATACTTTCAGGGATGGAGCATCCACCACCTCTCTGGGCAACCTGTTTCAGTGTTTCACCCCCTGATTGTTAAAAATTTCTTGCTTATATCTAGTCTAAATCTACCCATTTTTAATTTAAGACCATTACCCCTTGTCTTACTGACACTATTACACTAGAACATATACTCTGTATTAAGTACCAGGCAGCACACAAGTGGCCTTGTAATTCAACTATCCTATGGAATTCAATGAGTTCCTTCCTTCTCCAGACCATTATGACCAGACAATGGGCATGCGTCTCAGTTATAATCTGCTAACAAGATGCCTTGGGTATTTCTAAGGTTGTGAGAAGCAGTAGCATGACTCAGCAACTGAATGGAGCACACTAGGCTTATTGAAAGGTGACTTCCTAGTAGCAGAATGTCATTAAAGCCTTCTTCCTTATATGTGACATGTTTATTGCACATCCATCTGTGCCTATGGGCTCTGTCCTTGTGGCCAGACATACAGAGTGGGCTATACAAGTTGACAAAGTCAGAGTCCACTTAAATGTATGACAGAAGAGGCTCATAACCTTTGAAGACTGAGCTAAAATACTTCATGCTGAACAGTGAAACACTTGGTTCTGTTCAAAGCAGTAGACTGATTGTTGTCAGCTATCTGGTCTTGTTTGTCTTAGTCAAGATTATTATACAGATTAATTTTTGTAAAACCTTTGTGTATGCCTATGAATAGCTCCAAACTTTTCACACTAACCCCAAAAAAAGGAGCTTCTCCCAGCTGTTTTTTGTGGTCACTTTGTGATTGAGATCTTACTGAGAACGTATGAGACCTAAGCACGATTTCTTTCTCTGCCTGCCTCAAACACATATATGTTTTCTTAGCAGTGAACTAAATAGCAGGTTAAGTCCTAGTCCTCTCTAGAGGAAAGATGAAAGATGGTCTTTAATCACTTTACCAAAGGAAGCACACTGCAGAAAATATCATGAGATCAGAAGGACACTATTTATAAAGGAGCATCAAAGAACTGCAATGATCAGAGGACTTTTCCCCTCTCTTATTCAGAGGAAGAGAAACATGATTTAACCTTTGCTTACCAGATCATTTCCAGCAGTAATAGGAAACTAGACATTTAGATCAGATGTAAACAATGGCATTTGAGTTCATCCTGATGTTACCTACATTTTTGGATTTTCTGTCGGCTAGTGTCACCTGGAGACAATGTGGTTTCCTTCTTCCCATACAATGAATTTTGCGACTTGCTTCCTGATTAGAGTATTCTTCATAGGAACAAGAATTACAGGTCTGATTATCTTTAATTAAAAGAAGGTTGGGTTTGATGAGCCATCCCTAAGTTATAGAGGGGCTGAATGACACAAACAGTGCCAGCAGCAGCGTCTCCTTATTTTGATGGATGTTTGATTGCAAGAGACAACACCCAGGTATCCCTCCTGAATTGGCATTCTCAATTGAGGGATCTCAGCCCCTTATCTATGTCTCAATTTCTGATCTGACTTTGTATGCACCTCAGCTTAGTTGCTTGCAGAACTATGTAATCTAAACTCCCACAACTCTTTTTATGTCCATATTAGTTATAGGTCATACAGTTGATATTGTTGCAAATTTCAGACAGTCTTTTGACTTAAATGAGCTTTTCCTCTTTTTTTTTTTTCAGGTTTCTGGAATAAGCGAAATATTTATGAGTTGATCCAAATTCATACCTCATTTATTTGGACATAAAACTAGACCAAATCCATTTACTTACTTTTGACCAGTATAAACAGAGTTGAGTGATTGCTAATAATAAATTTTAAAATAAAACATCATATGTCATAAAACAAATTCCAAAACTTCATCTGGTGTTGAGTAGACTCAATACACACCTTATAAATATCCTATAAATATGGTTTGGTAGAAACAAAGGCCCAGAAATGGTGTGCAGAGACACATAGAAATTCAAAGGAATTAAGAGAATGAAGAGAGGGTGGATTTATAGAATGTTTCTTTGTTAATGAGCTATTTATGAGAAGACCCTAAAATCCTTTGGTGCCAAATAAAATAAATTTTTTAAAAAAGCAAGAAACATTTCCCATAGTTAAAAAAATGATTAAATGTTTGTTGTGAATATTCACACACCGTAATTTGTTTTCAGCTAGTAAGATGCAAAGCTGACACTGACAGGACTGGGTGCAGCCAGAGAAATAAAAAGGTAAGGACAACAGCAGAATATGAAAGTCAGTCAGTGCACAGAAATGGTGAGAAGAACTGCAAATAAGGACTCCTTAATCTTTCTGTG
Source organism: Pterocles orientalis (assembly GCA_011057875.1). Classification (NCBI taxonomy): domain Eukaryota; kingdom Metazoa; phylum Chordata; class Aves; order Pterocliformes; family Pteroclidae; genus Pterocles; species Pterocles orientalis. The sequence continues at coordinate 296,013 of WKFP01015483.1, forward strand.
AATTGCCCCTTGCTTTTAATATCTGTATATTCTTACTGGATTTCAGAGAAAATTGAGCAACAGAACAAAGACTGAATCTGATGCAATTTATCAGGTAGTTTTACATTCTTCTTTGATTCTGAGCGATATATTATGTGTATTTAAATACCAAAGACAGCTATTATGAGCATCTAATCTTCCCCATATATTGCAGAAAGTATTCAATATTGTATTAAATACTTTTTGTTTTTATTGCCATTTTTCTCTACAGTTAAATGTGGGTATAGTCACAAAGCAAATTTGAAAGAATTGCTAATAGAACTGGATAGCAAAGGTATTCTTCATTGGCCAAGTAATTTTGTGATAAGACTTTTTTTTCTTTTACTGGAATACAGAATCAAGAAATTCCCATTAAAATAAAGAATCAGAAAAAAACCCCCAGCAACTTTGGGAATTAAGAATATTTTTTTTCCCCCTACAAAAAAATCTTCACAATAACAATTGCATTATTCTGATCTAGGAATTTATAATAAAGCAAACAAACAAAAAAGATGAAAAGGAAGTATTTCACATTCTCAAACAACTGATCAAGGTCTTAATTTTTTTTCTTTCTAAGTGAGTTTTCTCAAAAAAGTTTACTTTCATGTTTCTCATTTTGTTGTGAAGTTTCTGCACAGCTCTAGTTGCAAACTTATTTGACTAAGATAATTTCTTCACTTGAGTAGATACTTCTGAGATCTTTTTCCTCCCATCTTATCCAGGTTGAAAAAGGGAACAAAGATTAAATAAGGCATCTTGATCCACTTATGATCATTCTCCTAAAAGAGAAAAAAGAATGGTTGTAGTATATTCAAGTATATCTGGAAAGGTGCCTCCCCTTGTTTGACAGGCCAGAGGAGAGACAGAGGTTGCCCCTATGCAGTGTGCAAGGAGAAGAGAGACACATGTCTCCAGCCCATGTAGGAAACTGTGAAAATCCTTGGTTATCCTAATACTGTCATTTATCCCAGGATACAATTCAGAAATCAAGTTGTTTCTCTAAACTCACTTGAGTTTAGCTAATTCATTTCATTTCCAAACACATTTTTTTCATTTTAGAGTGTTTTTTTAAAAGGTAACAAAAACTGTGTAGCATAAAACATCAAAACCCAAATTTCTCACCTTATGCCTCCTCTGTGAGATACAGGATTGCATATAACTAGGAAACAGAATTGAAATACCTCCATTAGCACAGTATTAGTGTTTTAAAATCCATTTTTGTCATCAGCATTTTTTATTTATCAAATTGGACTACATTCCAGACTCTCAAAGGTCTTTGAGTACGCAATGCCCATTGATTTCACAACAAATTGTTGCTTTCAATAACACTTAAATCCCTTTTGAATAATATAGGCCTCATTCCTGCCAGAGCCAGGTCTCTGTAGGACAGCAAGAATCCCAAAACTCGACAAGTTTTGCATCAGTTCTGCAGAGTTTTTTGTTTCAGAGCAATAACCTTTAGCTTTATCACAGATCCGTTATGAAGTGCTTTCCAGACAGACACTCTCCTGGGTGCCAATTGACTTACAATCTTCATTATTCTGCTGCTACAGAGTAAAAAATGCAATTTATCCATTCTTAGAGTCCTATTTTGAGACAAGTGCATAGGGTTTCAGTTGGCTACTTCCTTTTTCTTTTCTTCGTACAGAGTGTGGTAAAACTGAGTGTCTCTTTGGTCTAGGGAGTTGAGGAAATAGCTTCAAGTACTTTCACTGTTCATGCAGATAGAAGAGATTTTTTTTATCCTTTTTTTTTTTTTTTTTTTTTTTTTTTTTTTTTTTTTTACAGGATGGGATATCTCTGCCTTATGGCAAACAACTGGTACGGAGGTGACCCTCAGACGTTAGCTTATAAAAAGAAGGAAGTGTGTTCTTTTAGCAGAATACATGAAGACTGGTTTTCTGTATGAGTGACAGACTGCAACTTCTCTTTATCTTCTACAGTCACTGAAATCTCTTCCTCAAAAAACTTAGTAAAAATCTTGACCAAAGTCCTAAACTAGTATATCCCACCCAACTTGCCATCAGTGGTCCCACTTCTAACTCACAGCTGTGCATGGATCACCAGGGCTCTGGTACCACTGGTATTACTCAAACTGTTACTTTTCCTGGGTGGCACATCAAGGTGTTGACTCAGTCAGTCATGGTTAATCTTACTTAGTGCAAAAGTGTCATACAGTTCTTTTGTCACAGCCTGTAATTTTGCATGCTGTGTCACTCCTGTTCATAGCATCCAGGAATTACTATTTCCATGGAAAATCACAGCACCATAAAACCTGACATCTCCCATGTTCATGCTCTACTCTTTAGAGCATTATAGTTTTCTGATAACATGGAGGATGACACACCATGACACTTTCCGAAAGCCACAGGGAAGCAAGTTCTCATACATCAAAGATATTTATCTCTTCTTTTTTTCCTAACCTTATATATATTTCCTCACGCACACACAAACACTGTGAAATGTAAGCCAGAAATCTCCCAAAGCAGTGAATAGGAACCATTACCATAGAATCATAGAATGGTTTGGGTTGGAAGGGACCTTAAAGATCATTGAGTTCCACCCTCCCTGCCATGGGCAGGGACACTTTCCACAAGCCCAGGTTGCTCAAAGCCTCATCCAGCCTGGCCTTGAACACCTCAAGGGATGGGGCATCCACAGCTTCCCTGGGCAACCTGTGCCAGTGTCTCAGCAACCTCCCAGGAAAAAAGGTATTGCTAATATCTAATCTAAATCTTCTCTCTTTCATCTGAAGTCGTTACCACTTCTCCTATCACTACACTCCCTGATACAGAATGCTTCCCCATCTTTCCTATAGTCCCCCTTTAAGTACTGGAAGGCTGCTCTAAGTTGCCCCCAGAGCCTTCTCTTCTCCAGGCCAAACAACCCCAAGCCTGTTCACATATGGGAGTCGCTCCAGCTCTCTGATCTTCTTTGTGGCCCTCCTCTGGTATACAATACTGCAATCTTAGAGATGGTTACAAAATTAGGCACTTCACTGCAGATTGAGCTGCATGAATTATTTTTGGACTTTTTGTAGCTAGGGAATCATAAGAAGTGCAGGTGTTGCCTCACGTTTTACAATCTAAGACCCTAACTGAGCAAATTTTCAGCTTGAATGGGGTTTTTGTTTGATTTGGGTTTTTTTTTTAATTATTTGTTTGTTTAGGTTTTTTTTACTTTTTTTGGACCGGTTTGCATTTTTTTTTTTTTTCATTGACTTTGGATTTTTACAGTTCCCTTCAATCCTCACAATATTTCAGTCTCTTCCCTTTAAGGCCATCTTGGTCCTTTGTGCATGCAGAGCAGCCTCATTTCTTTCTCCTTGTGTTTCTTTTGTGAGGTGGGTTTTTGGTAACGAGGGAGGGACTACAGTGATAGCCTCTGTAAGAAACTGCTAGAAGCTCCCTCAGCTCCAAGTCTGTTTTGATAGAGGGGGGAGGTGACTACTGAGATGACCCCTGTGAGAAACCGCTGGAAGTTTCCCCAGCTCCAGGCTGGACCCACCTCTGGCCAAGGTTGAGCCAATCACTGACATTTCAGTGACTACCACACTTGTGCTTCTCAATTAAGGGGTGACGAGACTTAGATTTACTGCAAAGTTGGAACTAATCCCTCTGTTACCAGAGTCTGTATAATCCAAAAGATTTTGGAATTTAATGATTATGATGATTAACTTTCAGAGAATGGTGCTGGGCCTCGGCAGAAATTTCCTGTTGTATGTTTTCATTCCCTGTCAAAGTGCTAAAATTAGGATTTTTCATAAAGATTGAAAGAAAGCAGGAGTGGAGAATTTGTGGGAGGTTATTGATCACATAGATTGATCTACAGAATAATCAAAGCTATTTCTGGAGATCAGTGATTCTGAAGATTTCCTGGAAACAAAATAAGGTTAGGATTTTCAAGGCTCTCCAATGAATTAATATTAATAAAGGAAATCAGACACAAAAAATACCTCTGTGTAAATGTCAGTTCCTCTTAAATACGTTTTATCACCATTCATCTTTCTTCAGTAGGGCATGCTGTATATCAGTGGGTGTTTCTGGTTCTGACGAATAGAGAAGAAAACTTACACTGCAGCTTCAAAGGAAGAATAGATCATAGGACAGGAAAGGACCTCTTAAGTCAATTAGATTGTTCCCCTGCCACCAGAGGCATATACATCCAAATCACACACCCCCACTAACAGCATAAACTACATCATTATTTAAACTGAGTATCCTCCTGCCTCTTCTGAGTGGAAACACAGTCACCCGCCTAACCAGAAATTCAGAAGCAGATTATAATGTTCACATCCAGTCTTAGCTTAGCACTGTGTGTATAGTTATATCTTCTGTATTCTGAAGCAGAATTCTTGCATTTTGCTAAAAATTTGTTCAATGATTAATCTGGATGAGGAGACAATTTTTCAGATGAACTTTACTAGAGTATTGCTCCCTTATTACAGTAAAGATAGCAGAAGGTGATTTGCAATGAGAAGGGAGTTGTGATGTGACGATGTTTTTCTCTTTAAGGAATCTGCACTAAAACCTGTGTGTTAAAACCAGTTGATGATAAGGTGGTATGGGACATACGCCCAGACACCATTCTCCCTCATGGACTCTTGACGTTTATTAACTTGCCTGTCATATTAAAGACTCCTTGGTCTTCTTGGTTTTGAATCAAAGGTCTCCTTAATCACTACCTAAGAACGCCCCAGAGAGTTTCCCTAATGTGTGATGACAAGCAGCAGTTTATCCAAAGCTGCAGATCACCCTCACGTAGACCATGGCACCTGAGAGATTTGCAAGTCGGGAGCATACAAAGTAAAAGTTGAAAACTATCAATAAAAACAGGTGATGAACTAAAATAACTTTGAAATCAGGAGAGTTTTGTGGTGAATTCAGCCAGCCTTTGATCAAGTTCCTAAAAACAAATCAAGATGAAGTGTTTGAAAACTGTTTTGACATTTCCTGCCTAATCATATGGAATAGATTCATTGTTTTTGTTGAAGGTAAATGTTTTCAGTGATCATTGTTATGGCCTACATGTTTCTTTTATGTGGAATTATTACTGACTTGGCTTGTATCTGCCTTCTGAAAAACAGGAAATGGAATAGCTCAGAGTAGTTGGTGACACTGGGTCATGAGTTCCAAATATCATGATAGCATGTGTATATATTTATGAGTACAACACTCTGGAACCCTGTTTCAGAATATTGGCTGATAAGAAATGCCAAACGAATAAACATTATCTAAATTTAGTGCAAAAAATATTATTTCCAGTCCAAAACTTCCAGGTCATGGTCAAATTTCCAAAGTTTCCAGATTTCCAAAATTTGCAAGCTACAAGATGATCACATGCACTAAGGAAGCCTTTGCTGCTTCAACCACGACATCCTATCTTAGTGTAATTGGCTACCTTGTGTCTACTCTGTTATCATTATTTAATGACCAAACAGCAGGTGGAAATGTTTTATTATCATGATTTAAAATGGCATTTTTACTGAAATTCTGTAATGAAAGTTGAGCTACATGGAGTTTGTTTTATGTTTAGTCATTTAAATAGAGAACAATACCTGGCTAACTCATAACAATCTTTTAGTTAGCTCTTTCTTACTGACTTTGTTGTTGTTGCTGATGAAAAGAAACTATACGCTTTGTCCTTTATAGAAGGGAAGAACTACCTGATCATGACACTGGCTCAAGGGTGAGCCACTGAAATTGCTCTGCCTAAAATGTCTGTCATAGAAAATATGGATGACAGTTCCCAGACAACCAATCATCAGTGTAACCCCAAATTGCTTGAGGTCATTAGAAACCTCATCACCAGTGGATACAGAACATCCAAGTCCTTTGTGTCAGCTTGCTTTCTGTTTCAGTACTGTACATCTGAAAGACGATAATACCAGTGAGAATAAGGTAGAACCAGCCTTTGAACACAAAATAAATTTTCCCTGTTTTCAGAGGTGAATCCTATGAATCATCTGAGACCCACATAGCTCCTAAATAAACAAAGCCTGTGTTTGTTTGGAACTTGGTTCATGTTTGCCACAGGGGTTTTGAATATTGGATAAATCAGGTTTGTAACAAAAGGAAAGGTCGATATCCTTCACACTCCATATAGCATCTGTCTGTGGATAAGCAGGAATAGTTTATTATATTTGAGAACTAAGAATAAGGCAAAATGCATAATCAGTGCCCAAATATCTTTAAAGCCAAGTTCTCAGACAGTTTGCAACCAGATTCTAACTTTGCTTACAGTTAGTCCCACATATATTCATGCATTAACTTATATCTGCTTTCCTAATTAAGGACTATAAACAACTCAGTGTAGGCAGGTGTGTTTCAGTCCCTGCAAACCTGGAAACTGCAATTCTCTGCTTGTTTGTTTCCAGTCTGTCATAGTTATTTTATATGCCTATTTTTGTAATATTTAATATTTTAAGAAAATATTTCCATGCTCAAAGCTTTCTGAGACTGTGGCAAAATGCCACTAGTGATTCAATCTCTATGGCTTAAACTTATCTAGTATTACAGTGTGTAAATCTCATATCTTCACTGTACATGCAGTGATTTAGGCATGCAAATCTCTCCATCATTGCCCTCTCCCACCTCAGTAGTTGCTGTATCCAAACCAGGATAAATGTGAACAATTGCGGTGTGCTTAGGTCTGTCGTGACTGCCTAAATACTCCTTTCAGGACCATGTCCTAAACTGTTCCAACAAAACTCTGTGAACACCTTGCTTATGAATTGCTACCTCATTCCATTGTTTCAGGGAACTTTGCTTGATCTATGCAGCTGCAAATGTATTATTAAAGAAGCGTAAGTCACACTTTTGAGAGGCATGAGTGGGTTTCCTGCAATGCACGTGGGTTTGCATAAACAACTACAGAGAAGAGTCCAGTAGAATACTTGTGGAATCAAAATGCTCTTATTTTCTATATCTCTCGCTTTCCTGGACAGCTCAGGGTCAAAAGAATGAAAAAACACGTTGACAGTCGTACATCTCCTTCATCTTCTGGCTGGCTAGCTGAAACTTCTTGTGTCCCATCTGTGTCCTTCAGTTATTGGCTTTGCATGTGCCATTGCTCATGGTTCTAGCACCACTTTAAACAGTTGTCCTTTTAGTGTACACTGAATGGCCACTAGTATTGCAGTAAGTTCTGCCTCTTGGTCTTGTGCTTATATCTAGCCCAACAGATAATTTTATTGACATTGTTTTTCCTTCCTTTTAGTTTGTAAGTATTTTGAATAAGAAATTACTTATTTTTTTCATGGGCTGAAGGATGTCAGTGGTGAAATGGATAGAATGTTTATGCCACATGTGGGTTCAGTTCTAATTCCAAAGTCACGCTGCAAAAGGTTTCTGTTCTGCTTAGTTAACTGATAATCTGGTGGGGCTAGATGTATTATGTTATGCTAGCCATGTTGTCTCCTAGTGTTCTGTTATCTAATGATGGCACTCTTAATTACAGCAGCCTGATAAGATGCATACACTCAGGACAAACATTAAATCATCACACTACTGCAAAAATGTTTATTTCCAGTAAATTGAGTAAGTGTTCTATATTCTATAATATATCTGTGGAATATTACCTGCACTTTTGCTGTTTGAAAGCACAGGTTATCTCTATATGAATAAATTAAATAGATTCAAACCATACACTGGCACTGAAATCTGTCTGAACAGAACATTTTATTTTCATGTTGTTAAACTTTTAGACTGCCTGCACACAAGCTGCCTATTGGGAATAGTACCTGGCCTGTACTACCATCCAGAACTGTATCCTGAGAATGCAATTTAGCCTGAGCCAACCTGCACCAGGCATTGCAGTTGCCACATAAAGGGAGGTACCCTGGTACTCTTTCACTGACTACTCGTACAGGTATGGTATAGATGTAGGTATAGGTGTAGGCACAGGTATAGGTATAGGTGTAGGTCTAGGTATAGAAGTTCGCATGGGATAGCACAATTACTAACTCTAGTCAGTAGATTTCTTGCTGTATTTTAAAGCTTGTAAAATAGGCAAGTGTAGCTTATTGACAAACACTGAATTCACTGTGCCCCTGAAAATTAAAGAAACATTAGTGAAAGCCAGCTAAAGTCATTAGAAGAGAGGATTAACTTAAAAAAAGAATTGTCACATTTGCTACAGTAGTTGTATTAATGATAGCAACGCTATGTTTTTATTATTCTCATATTGTTCGAGGCGATGTGCATTACTGTATCATGACAATGCCTTTTGTTCTGTATAGTGCAGAGACAAATGCAGTTCCCATGCTAAACATTTCACTGATGCTAAGATTTTAAAAGGAACTACAAGAAAGTCACTGTCCATCTCTCACTAACAATGGGGTCTGCAGATCCTGCAGCTTTTTCTCACACTGCCTGAATATTTTTCCCTCATAAAGGCAAGCAGATGTATAGTCCAGTTTATTTACCTCAAAAGAGGTCTGAGCTCTCAAGAAAAACAGAAAAAAAATAAATCTATCTCAATAAAAGCAAAAAATTTGATGGCTACACTTCTAGTAGCACTTTAATCCAATTAATTCACTACGGAAATAGTGTTTTATATACACTGGCTCTGGACACTAATACCAGTGCTGGTAAAATTAGTGCATCAAACAGTGCCAAGAAGTGTTTCTAGATAAGGAAATATAATTATTCATTTTGTTAAAATGCATCTTGTGATTGTGTTGAACCGTGCCAGCTAGCAGTCTCCTCAAAACTGTTGGGTATGTTTTGGGAGTTAAGACGAGCCAGGAATCATTCCCTGAATACAATTTGCATGTAGCCACGTGGCTTTGGAAACTGAGGTAATTTATAGCGTTAGTGGAAGACATTGCATGCCAGCTGGCCTCAGAAGCAGAGAACAGCCCTGGCAGAGCTAGTCTAGGAGCCCAGTCCTAGCCAGCCTGGACAAGAAGATCTGTACACACACTTATAGTTGTGTGACCCAACACCAGCATCCCTCTGTGCTGCAGTTATCAGGGTGAGAGAGAGGGGAAGAGCTGTCATTTTCTCATTACCCTGTTTGCTGCTGAAACTGGGTTTGAATTTGATAAGGCACTGCTGATACCTCACCTGCATACTTGATTGTATCTTCTGGCCACATCTTCTACTACAGTATTTCCTGCTCTTTGTTCTGAGCAAATTGTTTGGAATTTTCTTCCTCTTCATTCTCCTTTATTTTCTTTGAGATGCAAGTCAATATGAGGGCAGTAAATGCGGACAAAAAGCCAGAGTAAGGATAGGAAACATTCTGGTAAATTAAGTGCAAATAAGGTAAATCCAAAGAAGCACCACGTATTTATGACAATGCAGCAGTGATAACTACCAGCTGTACATATGCACAGGAAGCATACTCCTCCTTATCCCATATGCAGTGGGCATTTTCTGTATCTCTGTCACGTGTTGAAATATCACTTTCCTTTCAAAGTGCAAGCCATATTTTATGGTCCTTCTGGAGCTACTGAGCAGTACTTCAACCTAACCAGAAGAGATGGAGCCTTGTCAGCACTAATTAATCACCCCAGTAGAAGTTGTTTTCAAAATATGACACTGCCTTTGTTAACAGCATTTAGGGAAAGCTGTCTGGAATTACTGTCACCCTGTTAATTTTTGACAAATTACCCCAAGATCTTGGTCAGCCTACTCTGACAGCTGGGTCTTATTGAGAAGGCAATGACTACCTCAAAAGGAACATAGCTGAGAGATGAAGCATCGTCAGTACTAGAAACAACGTTGATGCCGTAGGCAAGATGGATGCTTAACAGTCACTTGTTATAATTCTGACTGACGCACCTGGACTAGTCCATTTGGCATGCTTACTCCATCAACTTTGTGACACTGCTTTATATTCAGTATATCCTGACGAATATATTACAATTGTGAAAGCTATCTTCATTACAACAAATATTCCAATTTCATATAGGAGGTTTTCTATTAGTCTTTTTATTCAAATACTCAGTCTAATATCTAACGTCCAAGTATAACATATATGTTATGCTAGTGCATGATCTTGGGTCAGCCTTTCACAACTTTTCCATTAAATCTTAAAACAGAGGATCTGATTCCATGCAATTATTTGGTTATGTTCATAGAAGGAAACTTGTTACAAATTCTATATAAATAACATTTATCAGATGAACAGACAGGTGGAAAAAAAACCACCCAGCCAAATACTCCAAAATACATAGTGTTAAAGTGCAAAGACAACATAGACAACAGGTGATGAGGAAACACACTATCTAAAATTAAGGAGTAAGAAGAAATTATCAAGCTTTTATTGAAAACATCTAATCCTGGACACTTATCTCTCAGATCAAGTAGTCTAGGAGGTTACATCACAGAATCTCTGAAACTCATGAATTTCCAGAGGAAAATGGGTTTGCTGACTCACCTCTGTTGATTCTAATGTACAGATATTCCAGGACTTTACAGTTTAATAAATTAGAATCTGATTTAAAGAAGCCTTTAAAAGTGGAAGGTACTGCATTACCTGAAATTAGGGAAATGAAACGACCTCTTTATTTTCCTTCAGTGTGATTTAGTGTGAATATATTAGACTGAATGACAGAAGCTGGGCAACCCTTCATTTAAACAGGGGAAGACATAACTCCGAGCTCTGCCAGACACCCATGGCCTATGCAACAAACTGCTTCCAATTTTCTTCTTCATGTTTCAGCCTTTTAATTACCATTCTAAGTGTATTCTTATATACAATCACTATAAACAGAGCAATTAGCAATTATACAGTCAATTAGTACATACCATGTTTTGAAAAGCCGAGGCAGAACCATCACCTTGCATAATCAGTTACATTAAAACATTCTTTCTGATCAATTGTTCTCAAGATGCATTGTGTAAATCCCATGAAGCAAAAGAGAGGAGCACAGGTGCCAGTGGTGCAAGCAACCACTACAGAAAGGCAAGAAAGGAAGACTGAAGGGAAATGGTTGCTTTCCTACCATCCACTGCTGAGCGTTTCATAGTCACGATGGTGTTACTGAATCTTGAAATGGAAGTCTGTAGGGCAAATAAGCTTGCGGTACTCAGAATTTTATAAAGGGGAAGGTGTTTTGCTGTGGGTTTTGAGACTTTTTTTAAACTCTAAATATTTTTTTAAAAATCAAATTCTGTACTAAATTATGCCATCAGTAATGTGATGCACAGTTCCACCCTAAGCACCACACTGTTCCCAGTGCTGTCAGCTAAACCACCAAAGGACGACATTATTTCAAATGTTCATCAAAGAGTGTGTCACTGATGGTGTATTGTTATCCCACAGACACAAAACTGCAGTACTGCCGAATTGGAGGCAACTGAGTGAATGGGTAACAAGGGACATGCCTTGGGATCCATTTCAGCCTTCTAATGGCTCAAGAGTTCCTTTATTTTTCTCTCATTTATACTAAAATAATTAGGAAGAAATTCCCTGAATCCTCCTTGGTTACATGGATGCATGGCTCATTGAAGCAGAGTCAAGCCTACCTTTTTGTATATTTGCATCCATATGGAGACTTAGTGCACAAACACTGCAAGTATCTGTGTGTATAAACATAAATGCGTATGTACAGACACACATAAGTATACATACATCAAATGTATCCTGGAGTTTAGCACCAAGAAGTTTTGTCTAGAGGAGGCTGCACATACAAAAAAGCTGTGTGTCTATACAGACTCCGCAATAACAATACAATTCAAATTTTATGAATATTTTCATCTTAGGTATACTGAAGAGATAAAGCACAGAATTTGATCTGAGTCATAAACCCAGGTAAATAGCCTTTCCACTGCTGTGGAAAACTCCCTTCTGAAATCAGAAACACCAAGGTGCCGATTAGGAAAAGACTGAATGTCATTGCACCGAAGTAAATTGCTCTCCATGCTTCAGCATCCTTCTGTAACGGAGAGCAGGTTATATACCCTTTCTGTCAACCACCTTGTTAGGAAGGGAATTGTCTCTGTTTGTGAAACAAATATGTCCCTTCGTCCGTCGTTGTTCTTGATCATGAAAGAGTCATTAGTACCCGAATCCAGGCAGGCAGAATCATCCCATCTGTTTCTCCTTCCTAGAGGTTCTTGAAATGACCAAAGAATCAAAAAATATATTTAAAAAACCTAACTAATAAAGTAAGAGTAAATAATACTTGCATTCTGAGGATTGTCAGTGTTTTAGGTCTCCTCATTGCTCTTTCCTTCTGTTTTTCAGAGAATAGGTTTTCTCACTCTTGCTGTCAGTTGTGAGCAGCAAACTAAGGACAATGAAGGAGTTATTCAAAAGATATGTGTTGTTTGTCGTAGTGACAAGCAGGGAAAGTTACAACTTAGCTCTCACTGAATGTCTGGGTGAGATGACTCATGCACTGGGCACAGAGAACGCAGAATTAATTCCTCTCTACTGGATTCCCCCTCCAGCTGCAGTCACTTCTGCCTTTCCGCTGATATGTTTATTCTGTCTGGGTGAGGTCCAGGCTGTTGTCCAGGGCAAAATCAGCTGTTTTCAAATAGGTCCTCTGTGCTCTGAAGACAGGACTGAGGACTGCCCCAAACTCCCGGAGCTATTACTAGAGACCAGGTAACCAGTCTTGAATAGCCAGTCCGTATTAGATTTGCATCAGTGTCCCAGTCCACATGAGCTCTATTGACAGTACCCAAAGCATAGTTCTCTTGTTCATCGTGAATCGTATCAGATTAATAGCTCCATTCATAAAGTTTAAAATTATTTGTCTTCTCTGCTGTCATCCTCAACTCATCCCTTCTGATGCAGATCTCCATATTGTCACAAGAATTTGAAACACGTATTAAGAAGATGTCAGCCATCAATGTGTAGGAAAGCAAACCAGTTTGCTTTCTATTGCAATGAATTAGGCATGTTGGTATAGTTTGTTATTGTGTCTCATTTTGGAAATTATAACATCTTGCAGAGGAACAGCAGTTTCTCCAAATGAGCCAAATGGATGGCTACACATTGATGGAAAATATCTGAAAACTTCATAGGATTTTATTAACAGCCTGTTGATGTCCCCCTTGATCAGGAAGCAGTGTTCAGATTAGAGTGTTCAGATGGTAAAAAGGATAAAAGAATCTATTCAATCTTCTTAAAAGGCACAGAAAGCATTCTTCCAAATGAAAGGCGTTAGTTCACTTGATCAAGATGACATTGAGAGAGTTTATTTGTTGTTTTCTTTTTCAAGTGATACATGTGAAGTGGAAAGCATCAGGTAATGAAGAAACCTGAACAAATTGCTTTCCTTTTCAACACGTGTACTGGTATCAGCTCCAGACAATGAAACAAGCAGATTCCGATGAAGAAAGCAAAAGTATTGACCCTAATTAGAACAGACAAAGGCATTTTTCATCCTGAATCCCTTGTTTAACGGTTGACTCTTGGCAGGCATGTGATAGCTTGGTGCAGTTACAGCACTGGTTTACCAGGGCGTCCATCACATGGGGGATGTGCAGCAAGGTCAAAACCAGACTTCATGCCTGGAACTGAAACACCTGCCAGAAGGAGATAGGTCATTCTCTTCGAATGATGACAGAATAATTGCCTCCCAGTGGAGGGCTGGAATCTGCTGGCAGACCTTTCGGGAATTCTGCAGCTATTGGTTAGCTGCCTGAGTAGTGCTGAATTTAAGGAAACCTTAACAGGTTATCCAAGAATCTTCAGCATGACACTAAACCCAGAAAGTAAGCAATTTTGGAACTTGGATTAAAATCTGAAACTTAACACCAGGAGCCCAAAATGTAAATGACAAAATCCAAATATACAAACAAAGATTTCTCTAAACATTTCCTAAGATTTTTCAAGAATCAAACATAGGATCTTCCTAAGAAATAATGTAAGTCAAACGTATGAAAACAACCCTTTTTATTTTATTTGCTCTTGGAGTGTCTAACACTGGCAACCACTGGCCTTATGTCATTGGTTTTGAAGTGGTATAAGGGACAAATATAAATTAGAAATGAGAGAAATTAGAAATTAGAGGACAATAATAAAAAAATTTGTTGAATGGCTGCCCAGTGGCATTGCAATGACTTCAAATGTAAATGTTCTTTCTCACACTTTGTTTGCTTAAGGTCAGGGATATTCTAGTAGTTAGTTTAGATTAAATATTTTTTGTCGTGTTCGCTACAGTGGAGCACACAATGGTGACAGATTTTATGTCTGGGGTTGTTTCATAAGGTAAACCGCTGAGGCAGTCCTATTGTGCAGATCAGTGATATAAAAAGCTGCTCTTGAAAATGTAAATGTGGTACTGGATCTTGTCTTCACAGTTTGGCATCAAATGGCAGATAATGCGTTCTGATACCCAGGGTTAATATCTTTACATTTTTAAAGATATTTTCTAAAGTGGAAAAGAAAGCCAGCTACAGAATCCAAAGATAAATCACAGAATCGTAGGAACTTTTGGGTTGGAAGGGATCTTTAAAGATCATCTAGTTCAACCCCCCCAAAAATGAAAAGATAATTTGCTTCTCTGTTCCATGTCAGAGACTTGTACTGTAAGCAGAACATAGTTTTGGCCCGGTCAGGGAAGAAATTAGCTTTATTGTTGCCTGGCTGACATTTATGGGGCAATCCAATGTTTGTTGGGCTGCATCAAGAGGATTGTGGCCAGCAGGTCAAGGGAGGTGATACTCCCCCTCTACTCTGCTCTCGTGAGGCCCCACCTGGAGTACTGCATCCAGGTCTGGGCCCCCCAATGCAAGAAAGGTGTCAAGATATTGGAGTGGGTCCAGAGGAGGGCCACGAAGATCGTCAGAGGGCTGGAACACCTCTCCTATGAGGACAGGATGAGAGAGTTTGGGTTGTTCAGCCTGGAGAAGAGAAGGCTCTGGAGGGACTTTATAGTGGCCCTGCAGTACCTGAAGGGGGCTACAGGACACAAGAGATGGGGAGGGGCTTTTTAAAAGGACATGTAGTGACAGGATGAGGGGTAATGGATTTAAATTGGAAGAGGCCAGATTTAGATTAGATGTTAGAAATTCTTTACTGTGAGGGTGGTGAGGCACAGGAACAGGTTGCCCAGGGAAATTGTGGATGCCCCATCCATGGAGGTGTTCAAGGCCAGGACGGATGAGGCTTTGAGCAACCTGGGCTAGTGGGAAGTGTCCCTGCCCATGGCAGTGAGGTTGGAACTTGATGATCTTTAATGTCCTTTCCAGCCCAAGCCATTCTATGGTTCTATGATCCCATTCTACCACTCTGATGTCTCATATACGTCTGCTCATAATCACAGCTACGTATTTGTGACTTCCCTTTCTGTAAGCTTCAGGTAATTGTCCTTTTTCTGCTGTTCCCTGAATCTAACAAAAAAAAAAGGGAATACAGGTACAACCCTCCAAGGACAGTTTGAAATTCAGCCCCCAGAAAAGTTATGTCCTGACTCTGATATAGTAGGAAATTCTCAGGGAATAGGGAAGGACTGCTTCTAACATTTACTGCAGCATTCCCCACTGTGGGTCTGCAGTTTCTGTGACAAAACAATCTGGAAACTAAGCAAGGGTCAGTTGCTTCACTTGCACAGAAAGCAGACAAATGTGTAATTGCAGACACTAGCTAATACGTCTTGTAATGTTCTCATCTTCATTTTCATTCCTAACTAGACTTTGAAGAAGAACATCTTCATTTTGGGGAGGTTATGTATACTTAAGGTTAAAATAATACAATGATGTAACTGATCTTTTGGAGACTGTGTTTAAACTCAATGGCAATGACTTCAAGGGTGAGAAAAATCTTAAAGAGATTAACCTGTCCATTGAGGAAACAAACAGATTAGGGGAATACAGAGAAGTCGCAAATTAAAATTTCTCGCTATCTTTCCTTTTTTCTATGTATACATATGCATAAAGCAATGTGAGTAAATGTAATCTCAGGGTGCTATATCATTACCTCATGTAAATTATCTCAGCTTCATTGGTTTCTGCAAGATTATATACATGTGTTATAAATGGGGACATTAGCTGGTGGTTTATTTTCATAGGAAGTCTGTAATCCGTCCATCATACACTCCAGGAGTAACTCTTCTGAACTAAATTGCTGGTTAATACACATTTCAAGATATCAGTAGAAAAATGTTTTGAAAAGATCAGTCATCACCTAGCAAAACACTAGAACTGAATGTGAGAAGTAACGTCAAATATTTCGCCAACCAGAACTCTACACAGTGAGGAAAATGACAGTGTGTATCTAATATTTTGAAATATTCAATTGCACACAACTTCATTTCCAACTTTGTTCCAAACTATCCAGTGTAGAAAGAAGGGAATATGTTTTATGACTTCCATAAAGAGTGCTGCTAGTATTCATCTTTTGTTCCTGTTTCATAGCAGTATCAGCTCCTCTTTTCTAAGTAATATTTCAAAGTGTTTCTGTTTGAGTGGCAAGCTCATAGATTGCTGTGTTTATTCTCCAAGCTGTTCTTGTATGTGTTTAAGCAAGAAACAACAGAATCTTTCTTGTCCCTATTTGCTGGAAAAAGAAAGTAAAATTTTAAAAAAAAACCCTAAATCATGGTACAGGACAAGATTAAGTGCACTTCATGTGGATTCTAACACAGAACTCTTGATATAATGTGTCAAAAAATTTGCAGTTTAAGATTTCAAGTCCCAGCTGCATGGTGCATGACTCTAGCTCAAAGAAAATTCACAAGGACCCGTATGGTATCTTTGAAATGTAACATGCTGTTACCAAGATCTTTGCAGGATACTTTTAGCTAAGAGCATTTTTTAACAGGATGTCTTCATTGCCTGTTTCTTTATTTGCATAAAGAGGGAGAGACATGGGGCGATACTCAGATACATCTATATCCCTTTCTGAGTTCCTGCTCTCCTCTCCATTTCTGGTGTTTTCCAAGATTACTCTGCAGCAGTCCCGAAACCTGAGGACTTCATCCCAAATGTGACCAGGAAAATTAATTTCTGTTCTCAGAAAATATAAGTATTTGGAATAAGAAACTAAAATTATTTGAGGGTTTTTGTTTCTTTCTTTTATTTTTTTTTTTCCCCCAGAACTAAAAGACTTTAAGAGATTCTTTTTGGAGAAGCAAAATGGAGGTTTTGTAGCTTGTAAGTTTCCTGCCAACTGAACACTCCTGTCAGTTTCACCTCCTGACCTCTTGTCAATTTCATTTTCTGCCAGAAGGCAGAAAGCAACTCCAATGAGAATCTTCCAGGCAGGGAGCCAGAGCCAGACGCTGGTCACCTGCTTTCTCTGCTTCTCCAGTTCTCAGCATCCCCACCTGTACCAAGCCTACTTCCAGTTCCCTAATTCCTCACAGGAAGGGAGGGAGACAGTTTTTGAACAGAAAAGTCTAAGGGTTTTCGTCAATGTTTTTTTTCACTATAGAGAATTTAGATTATAATTTTTTTCTGAACAGATTGCTCTGTTTGAAAATCATTCTACCATAAAATTGGCTATCAATCAGCTCTGTTTCTTCCTTCCTTCTCTAATTCCCGAAAAGGGGCTTAAGTGACTCCAGAATATGCAGGAATGATGCTTACTAATGTACTCAGCATGGTTGCTAGTGTTGGAAACGAGATGAAAACACTTGAATAATTTTCCTTTTCAAATGGCAGTCTAATTAACATACCGATCAGCTGGCTAACACTTCCGTGAAACATGTACAGCACTTGTTATTAAAATAATAGCACTCTTTGAACTTCAGCAGTCACTTGAACATTTTTAATCTTCTGACTCTGCCTTTGTAACTGTTTAGATAAGAAATTGGACAGCCAGGGTGCTAAACCTAAGCAATCATTTGGACACTCTTAATGTCATGGTTGTGCTCCTATTTGTTTAACAGCATATATTATGCATAAGGAATCCCAGTTCAAGGATTGATCTAAATTGAATGTGTTATAGCAGATGACAGAAGAGGATTTCTTGCAAAATTAGCTTGTGTCTTTCTAGGTAGAGTGAATTATCCCCAGGTCCCATGAAGTCATCTACAGTAGCTTTCACTGACTCTTGGCAGCAGTGGTGCCTTCTGCTGAGAAAAGCCAATCAACTGGAATATTTTTTTGTTGATGAACCTGAAAACTGCACGAGATTGGAGCGTGATGCATGAAAAACAGGGGGAAAGTCCTGAGGGTAGTGTTACTGCTCACAGAGATGCACATTCTGGATATAAAAGGGTGAGTTTGGTGCTTGATTCACGGGGGCAGAGGGAATCTACATGAACAAAAAATTCTTTAAGCCTGTAAGTGCTACACAACAGGTAAGACAAAGTTGAGTCTTGATTTGAATGTGTTAAATAGCCTTTGTGTTTAATTTAAAAAGCCCCTGTATAAAATGACCTTTGTTCAATATTTATGATGATTGTTCAATTTACTTCAACATGAACATGGACAACTGATGATTGTAAAACTTTTTTTTTTTTTTTGTGGATATGAAAGAGTTGACTAAAGTTAACTAACAGTCCTAGTGGACATATTTCAGAGCTCACCAAATAGGCAAGGAATTTAACAATATGCTTAAGTTGAAGTCACTGGGATTTAGACATCTGGTAATATTACTAAATCATGCCCTTTAGAAGATTTTCTTTTCCTTTAAAAGCCAAACTTAGGCTTGATTTCCAAGCTGAATCTTCATTTGTGGGACCAATTTTGTGCATAGTTTTCCACAGAGAATTATAAGGAAGGTGATGAATGAATGTCAGGTGCAAAACTAGAGGGACAGTTAGTTTCACATGTCATATTGCAGCCTTAGTTTGAAACTACAACTCTTCAGATGACGAAAAAACCTTGAAAACTCCTACCAAGGGTTAAAATTCAGTCCAGGTTTTTAAGATCATGTTTTTCCAGATAAACACAAAAAGATCATTAAAAATATCCTTGCTGAATTTAATCAGTTTTCAATGTCAAAACTCATTTAAGTTTTGACACTGAAATGAGACTAAATTAAACAACAGTAATTCATCTCTCACTTCTACTAGTCTTCTAGGAAGTGTTCTGAACGAATAGTCAATATACAACAGATAGACACCAAATACACCCTGACTATCTGGCTGTCTTTTTACTTTAGGCTCACTCAGCCTCACTGTTGCCTTTGCATTGCTGGCAGCACGAGGACCAGCTGAAAGGTTGAGGCCACATTTACTGCTTTCCACTTTTTCCTGTGCAAATGAAGAATTCACATTGTAACCAAGACGGTTAAGACATTCTCCATCAAGTAAAATCTGAGACGGGGAGAAATCCTAGATCTCTCTTTTGTTCCAGCACAAGAACAGAGAATGTTTTGTATTGTATAGATACATTTCAGTAATCACAAATAATGAATTAAGTCCAGAGGTTCCCCCATTAGTATGGGAATGATACACCCTTTTTCCTGAATAAATATTTACTACATTTGAGTCCTGCTCACAGTATCTTCTGTCTGGTCTGCCCATGTTAGAGGACAGATTGCTTCTCCTAAAATTGGGTTGCATTTTTTAAACTGGTAAGAGAATCTAAACCCAATTCTTTAAGAGCCAAAGACCAAAAGACCATGTACCTTCTTCCATTGAAAGGTTAAAAAAAAAAAAAAAATCCATTACAAACACTTGTCCTTCTCAAATACAGGCCTTTAATTTATATTCCCTAGGTGCTGTCTTTCCTCAAAATAGTTGGAATCAAACAAAGGATAAATCCAAGAATTAAAGTTAAGCTCCTGTTTTCCTGTTTTAAATCTCCATCTGATGGATGTGAATATCACTGCTAAAAATGCCTCTGGAGATCAAAAACCACCTGACAATTAAGACGATATGGTACATGCAGTAGAAGAGTGCATTGTTGCAATTAAATACTAAATAATGTTGATCTGCTTTTTAACTGATTGATAGAGAACTCAATTAACGCATATAATGTCAGATGAATCGTGGTATTGAATGAGGGTCACCATAAGCTGGCTGTAAACCATTTTAGGCTGGAAACTAGAGTTAGGTTCCAACAATCTAAGGAGGAGTTTTGGAATACAATCTCTATGGGAATTATGGGAAAGGCAAAGTCTAACTAATTTCATGTGGAGTTTGAGGAATTCATGAGTATGAATAGATGATGTGATTCCTTAGCTGTCAGGGAGTCTATTCAACAACCCATGAAATAAATCCTTGACGCAGGCTCCTCTGATAACAGATGAATCATCTATATTCACTAGGTTTTGGTTTCACCTTCTGTTGAGCATACATTAGCACTGTGATGAAAGATTAGTCCGGATCAACTTGACTGTACTTTTAATTTGTTGTAGATATGGTAGGATTTGTGTGTGTGTATCTTGTAAAAGAAGTACAAATACATGACTTTCATTAATTACTCTGCATTATTATTATTTCATTAGTAGCATTTTGAGAAGCCGTTGCATACCAAAACACTGTCTCAAACTGCACTCTTTGGTGACTTATTTGTGCAGAATTTAAATACTAGCCTAAAGGATACTAGTCATGTAATACAGTAAGAACAATAGCAAACATACCAGTTAAACTGCACTTTTGTTCTCAACTTCCTAGTTTCATTTCTGGCAAATCTTTTTAGTCGGTGGGAAGGTAAAGATTAGCTTGACCAAGTGTTCAGCGGTGCTCTGAGAGGCTACCTTCCTTTCCATCCTCAGACAGGGGTTATGGCTAAATCCTGAAGTGTTTAGGTGATAGCTCACACAATATGTTAACAAGTTGCAGTGGACTGAGCTCTAGCAGCCTGACACATAGCTCTTGATGCCTTTGTTTTACAAGGTTGTTACTGCATGAGATACTTAGTACTGAGTAGTTTCAAGTGGATTAGCCCAGGAGATGAGAGGGACCGTAATTTAACTGAAGCACTTCCTTTGTGACTTGTCTTCAGAACTCCACATTTTTTTTGATTCTCACATCTGTGCTGCTTGGGGCTCAGGGGAAAAAGGTATTTAGCCTGTAAGGGTTAATAAACAAACCTCAAATGAAATGTGTCATTCTTCTCTGGAATGAGAGAGAGAGGGGAGGAGGGAGGCAGGACAGGAGGGAGTGAGAGAGAGGGAGAAAGAGAGATCTGTTTTAGTAGAAGGCTGCCCTGTGATACCAAGTACTCTACCTATAGTGAAAGAAGACAGACTTCAAAAAGCTATTGTGGGAAGCATGTCTGACTTGGATAGTCCTAGCAGAAGAGGCTACATAGTACATTTATGGCTCATGCTGCTCGTAAAGATTTTTTTTTGTGTGTGATTTATTTTCTACATTTCCGCATTTGTTCTTTAATGTCCATACTTAATAGATACTAGGCAGTGAGATAAATGCTCATGATGCTTTTACTTTAAATGAAGGAGAAAAACATGATATAAAGACCAATTAGTTTTTCTGAGCCCCAATCTTTTTTCCATAAAAACTTTCCTTCTATGTGATCAGTCTATATTTCACAATCTATTTCAGATAAAAAACATTTCAAGACTTCAGTTCCTGTTTAAAAACAACAGGGTTTCATCACGGTATCCTGAACTATAAAACACAGTAATGGTAAATTTAGCTGAAACAGCTGATCTTAATCCCACTATTTGTATTATCCTCTGTTGGTCTACTATCCTAATAGTAGGGGGAGCTAACTGGGGTATAAAACTACTTCTCAGCTTTTGTGAAAACCAATTAATCCCAAGTTTCTTGTGATTGCATTATGAACGCAGCTGTAGAGAGTGAAGGCTCAGAAAAGAGCACATTTCATTCAACCAACACAGAGACCTTTTTTAAAGAGAAGTGAAAAAGGCTGCTTAATTATTTTTTCCTTTTTAACTACTTCAACATAACTTTCCTGTACAGATGTACCAAAACACATGGTATCTCCTACTGAAACTCTTCTACACAGTGTGAACAATAAAATATGGGGTAGAATCGTGCTTTTAAACCACTATAACTCCTCTACCACTAGACAATCAGATCAACCTGTTGTTTCATTCACTTTTTTCTGTCTGTGGCTCCATCTTCTGTTGGTGTGGGGGGATCATCTTAATCTTCATCTGCCCAAAATCTAAACTAATGGATAGGAGAACACTAGTGATGCGTGTCTTGATGATATGATATTCACCAAGCATTCTGCAGTGCAGTTTTTGTTTTTCTTAAGCCAATTCTCCTCCTAATAAGTTGTGACTTTAGTAGGTAGAATCACCATCCCAGTTACACATATCCATGAGTTCCTGTGACGCACTCTGTTTCATCTGACTTTCAGTGCATACAGGCCTGCCTGTTCTCAACAATAATGCTCAGATTCTGATCTGTTTGGTACTTGGGAATATCCAGAGCTTGTGGAAGATAATAAATCTGATGCTGCGTTTTGTCATCTTCTATTTTTATTTTCTCTTCAAGCTATTTGGAGGTGATCAGTACCTTTAATTCTCCTACCAAAATCTGTCAGGCCACTGTACATGTTACATATTAGAATGAGAATACATTCTGTTGATCCTGGATGCCTTCATTAGCCCACAATAGCATTGATACTACAGTTACACCTGCATACATACGTAAATATTCTAAATATGCATGTACATATAGACATATAAAGCAGAGTTTTAAAATTATCTACCTAAAAAAAGGCTCTTCTGTCATCTCTGAACTTAAACCATTTCCAGTCTGAATCTCCACATGTGCTCACACATTGTTTCTTCTGTTTGAATTCTCTTATTCCTTATTTTTGCATACACCTCTCATGATCTTCCTCTGTAGGTTTTGACGTTCTGATTGATCTCTCTGTCCTTTCCCATCCTCTGGTTACTTACTGTCTGATCCTTTTAGCAACCTCTTTTTTTGAGTGTAATGTGAGCACATTTGTGTTTGACCTAAAGTCAAATTCTGCTTATACTTTTGAAATTAATTAAAATAAGTTCTCCCAACCCTCATAATAATTATTTCTAGATCTGTTTATTTATGACTTCTTCAAGTTAGTGAACAAGCCTTGAATGTTTTATGCTGGCCCTGTCTTAATATAAGTAGTCTTTGGCTGGTACAAAGAAAAATAAAGGATTGTTAAACCGACTCGTTCAGATTTGGTGTGAATGTTACCTGAAATAGAGTAGGAATGATGTCCCAGTAGAGAAGAAGGTTCAAGATCATAAAAAAATCTAATGTTTCTGTCAGTCTGGTAGTTTTGTGCATGGTTTCTTATCTTCTTGCCAGTGATGCCTGAGTTGATGTGTGAAGGGCAGGATGAACTTGGGGAGCAGGTTTACAGCTAAGGTGTGCCAAATGACTTGAGCATACAGCTGATAACTGTGGTGCTCTAAACCAAATGTGGTCTAAGGAAGTCTTGGTGTTGTGAAGTTCTCTAAAAGTTTGTCAAAGTAAGGTAATATTGCAGCCAGTCATTCCCTTGGGTCCTGCACCTGCTTTTGATCAAGTAACAAGTACCATTCTTGGGGGTGAAAATGTTGAAAATCATAATATTGGAGGAAATTATCCTTACCAGTCTTCTGTTGTTCCCATACTCATGGGTATCATCACCATTCTTTCTTTTACTTTGAAGAAGACAGTGGTTTTACACATAGCACTTTACAATTGTTCATTATAGGTTTGAATTTCAGAAACACAAACGAGACAAAGAGATATAAAGAGATTTGAAGATATATAAGCTTTGATTATTAGACAGGTA
This sequence comes from Pterocles orientalis, assembly GCA_011057875.1. NCBI lineage: Eukaryota > Metazoa > Chordata > Aves > Pterocliformes > Pteroclidae > Pterocles > Pterocles orientalis. The sequence goes on from WKFP01015483.1 coordinate 319,601, forward strand.
TAAGCATCTTCTAATATTTGCTTATAAATACTTCTTCAAAAGAAACCTTATACCAATTCAGTCATACAGTTTATTATTCATTATTCCTCTATCAAAGCTTCATATACTCATGCTTAATTAATTTCTCTCAACTGTTAATTATTTTAAGTATGGATGACACTTACTTAGTCCTTTTTATCTAGACTTTTCATCCTCTTTTTCACCTCATCTAGATTCCTCCTCTGTACTCAAATACTTTTCTGAAAGGGCTTAACTGAAATCAACTATACTATTAAGCTGAACTGCTTCTCACCACAGTGATGTTCCTCAGAGTATCCCCATAAAAATCCACCCCAACCATTAGGCAATATTTTTTACTCCATTTTCCAAAATGGTGAATTTAGCATTTTAGGTTAACAGCTGGACTTGATGCTCTTAAGGGTCTTTTCCCATCTAAATTTTTCTACGATTCTATGACCCAGACTCATTAATGTTCACAATGGAAATTAGGGAAGTAACTGAGTATGTATAGACATTTCTCTCTTTATCTGAGGTAGTTTGTATGTCATCATAATATGGCATCACAACAGGGCATTGAGCACAGCTTAAGTATGTACTTGAGCAGCTAACCAGTGTTGAAATCCATCCCCTGGATGCCATCTCTTCATGCTTATCAGTACTTAAGTAGATGCCTGGGAAACACCACCAAGCATGTTCTTTTGTGTTGTCATTATACTTTGTAGATACACCTGATGGGACAAGCCACCAGCAACAGCAGATCTATGACTAGTTAAAATTCTTTTCCCAGCCCCAAGGGAGCAGAGATCATCAGCTCCCTCAGATTTGAACGTGATCAAGAAAGCAACACAAAAAAGAAACTAACAGTAGGAGGAAAAATGCATTTGTGTGACTGGGAGATTGTACTGTGAACAGAGCTGCAAAACAGATGGGACCTTGCCTGCTCTAAATTTATCACTGGACATGTTTAATTAAAAGCACATCAGATTAAGTCATTTTGTTATATGGGAAAACACTGGAGTCCCTCAGGTGCAATCCCTGTTGGAAGAAACACAACAAGGACAAGATTCTTCATTGCAGGAACAGAAATCAGCTGTAAAAATGTTTTCAAGCCTATCCTGCTTGGGGAATTGGACACATGTGAGATAAGCAAATGCACTGGCTCATGCTTTTTTGCTTCTCTGGTCAGCAAGAAGACAGAATAACTTGCAATAGGTGTGAAACACCCAGTTGAGACAAATTATGTTCATGTCATTCTTTTATTTCCCTATTTCCCTTATAACCTGTGTTTCTCTTGTATCAACCACTTTTCCAACTCAATTTGTTCTCCCTGGGACTGGATGGAACTCAGAATAATTAAAGGCCACATATGAAGAAGTTTTTGTAAACTGGGAGATAAAAAGAACAAGATCATAAGAAACAAAACCCCCATAATACCACCTTACAATAAATGCTCTACAATATGATCATCAAGTACACCAATTTCTCTTGAAGTATTAAAATGAAATTTAATTCAATCTTAAGATGTAATGAACTATTCATTTAATCTGAGTCTGGATAATCTATTAAAATTGATATTAATTGGTGCTAATAGTAGAATTTACCATGAGTACATTTCTGTTTAAATTCTTTTTAAAGGGATGCAGTCCTTACAGTTAAATCTATATATGTATATTTGGTCACACACACACAGAGTATGTGTACATGTATGTATGTGTATATGTTTGATTAGTTTTCTAAAGGTTATTAATACATAAAGGCCTTCGAAGTCCCTGTCCAAGTATTCCTTCTCTAGGCAGACTACAGTCAAAAACATGGAAGTGGTTTAAAACAGTACCAGTTACTTTGCCACAAGGACCTACTATTATGAAATAAATATGTAAATAAGCCACAGCTGACAGACAATAACTGTTAAGAGTAATGCTAATGTAAACTAATCACTTATATGTTAAAGGTGTCTCTGTCTTTCCCAAAATAAACAAAAAACCCACAAAAGCATAAACAGTAGGAGCTACAAATTCCACGCAAAAATGAGACTGCCCATGGTGCAACTGTAACCAGTGGAAAGAAGACTCTACTATTGTGGTTTCCTAACTGATGATCCTGAGCATCAGGAAATCAGAAGTATTGCAGTTCCTACTTGAATTGCAGCTCCTTCCCCTGATGAAATGTTAATGTTGATAATGCAGGGATGATAAGCCCACATAAAGTTCTAATGATAACTTCAACAAACCTCATACTTACATTGATAAATATACCTTAGGGTTTTTTTTGTATCTGAAACAGTCTTAAGTTATCAAAGAAGCTCACTGACTACATTAACATGAGACTACACTGATTATTAATATTAAACATGAAATCTCTGTGAATACGACATTAAAGATCTGATGTGAACTGACAAAAGCAAGTGAATTTGAAATTAAACTTGCTACCTTGTCCTTAATTCACTTTGGGGTGTCTATGAGTGGTGTTGGAATTGATGTAAAGTGGCACGAATGTTCAGGATGCCCATTGGTGTATTGGCAGAGGGCAGTGTCTCTGGGCTGTTCTCTTAGTCATGTGGGGGATTGCTCTGGTTCCCACAAATTTAACTCAGACCATTAAATCTTATGTTATGAAGTTTGATGTATTTTCTTAAAGGTCACTGCAAGCAATTAAAAATACACTACTGCATAAAACTGCTTGGTGGTTTTAATTTAGTTTCCTCAGCAGGGGGGTTGAAACTGGATGATCTCTAAGGTCGTTTCCATCCTTAACCATTCTATGATTCTATGATTCTATAAACACCTACATTTTAAATTTTTATACAATTTTCTAGGTTTGGGCACCTTCTGGTTTTCAACTCCTATCTTTAATTGAAAACAATGTTCTTTTCTTCCTCTTTCCCCCAGAAAATTGATTTCTGGGGCTGAGGTGCTATTTTTAATTACTCGATTAAACATTTGAGCATTTGTCTTTCAATAACTGTCTTCCTATTTCATAATTTGATCTGATTAACATGAATAAATGTCCTCAAACAGAAATAAACAACACACACAATATTGTCCTTAAAACTCCCCTGTACATAGAGTGCTTAGGGAGAAGATCAACATACATTTTCTCCAGCAATGGAGTTGGTTTCAGACATGTCCTGTTCCCAGCCTCTTCTTTCAGATTTGGCCAACATTTCACTTCAGTGATGTGACACAATTCTTTGCCTTGTCTGGTGAGTTACAGCACTTTACTGAACTCAGATACTTCCCAGATAGTTCCTCCTTTTTCATAGTGGAGGTGATAGTGGTGTCCTCCTGCAGCAATTACTTCAGCCCTAGGTGAGAGGATAGGAGCTGGGTTGTGGAGGAGCCAAAACTCTTCCACAAAAACTCACCAAACATCACTTGGATGCAAAAGCGAGTATTTCATGTCATGGAACTGTGAATCTAAGAAGGTAGAGGCACCTGAGAGTGGAGATGCATTGTCACACAACCTCACTGTGTCAGGTGATTGTGTGACAATATAATAGCCTCTCTCTGTAAAGCAATCAAGCAGGTTTAAATTAAATTAGAAAAAAATCACCTCAGAAAGCAAAGGGAAAAGAGGAGGGGGACTACCAAGTGCCAGATTCTAGTCCAACGCAAATTAAAAGATTTGATGTGATAAATCACTGAGCAAATGGGCTTTTATAACAGTGCCACCAAGAGTCCCTCCATTTTAACAGTGCTGCCAAACCCTGCCATATGAAAGCATAAAAACGATCATCTGCTGTGTTTGGTCTAGATTCAGCTCCCTCCTCCTTGGTTCATGGACTACATACAACCATTTTGGAGACCAACTGACATCAGTAATTAGACCCCCCCTTGCAAGAACACACTGACAGGTACCTCAGGCAGTTCCAAGTCATTCCGTTCAGATTTATGCACCCTCTGTCCTGAAAAGGCCTCAGTCCAACCTTCCCTCAACCTACCCAGAGGGCAGAGCATCTCTGGAGTTTTAGTCAAACAAGTTAGAAGCTAAGAGAAATTTCTCAAATAGGGTAAAATGCAGTTACAAGCAGAAACATAAAAAATAAAATCTGAGAGATCATCATTGGTTTCCTGAAGCCTGAAACACCATGGAAGTGAATTAAGGTCACACTTAAAAGCATTAAAAATGTAAATCCCAAATTTTAAACTAGGCAAAGTATTACAGAAAATATTGTTTTTAGGGCACCTCTCTGTCTTCACAGTAAGACTCACACTAGTCATTCTAATAAACCAGTTATCTTTTCACAGCATGCCACACAGTCTATGTCATGAACAAGGGCTCAGAAGTCATAAGTAATGAGACAAACATGTCTGTTTCAGTTTCTGGGGATTCCTGAGCAGTCAGGCAGATTTCTGTCTCTCCTTCTGTACACTGAGAATAGTAGTCATACTTGCCTGAAGACTACTAATCCCTATCAGGAGATGCATAAAGAGGAATGGACACTAGGTGCTATGATTATCTCAGATTAAACAATTGCTGACTGGATTATTGCTAGTGGAAAAAAAATAATGGGAAAAGCATATGGATACTCAAAAACATCTCACATGACTGTTTAGGTGCCTAAATCGCTACTCAGCCATGTGTTTGCAGAACAATTCTTTCCACACATTTCACCTCCCAGTGAAAACAGCAAGGTCAATTTATTGATCTTGCACCAAGCTCTCTTGCACAAATGTAGGCCCTCCAGATAAGGGCCTGTTCTGAGTCTTTCTGTATTCACACATCAAATGACCTGACCACCTTAACAGGGGAAGTCCACATGCGTACTTGGACCATGAACACACTGAGAACCCGCTACACAAGCAAGAGTTCAGGTTACAGTTTTGATCCTTTTGTAGCTCCAAATGGAGGGATAGCAACTATTAAACTACTATTAGGCACTCTGGAGACACCTTCATGTCTAAAAAATTCTTTAGGCACCATGAGGAGAAGGTGAGGTCCAGCTCAAGGAAAAGCTCACAATGTTTCAATGTCCATATAAATTTGATCCCTTTCACTGCAGTTCTTATCTGCTTTTTCTTTTCTGGGTACTACTTGTATCAGAAGGTGAAGCAGATCTTCTACTACATGAAGTTAAATATTTTACCTCAGGTCTGTCTTCTACATTTTGCTTAAGGCTGGATTCCTGTTGAAGAGAATCACCTCTTTAGATATCTTACTCCCTTGTGTCCTGCCTGGATATATATATATGACTGAGAATTTCATTGCGCTAAAAGTTTGGCACTCAGGTATGTGAAAAATTTAAGGACTTTCTGTCAAGTCATCTTAAGTGAAAGTTTCCCATAGCACAGAAGCAGTACATTAAGTGCAAAGATTGCTATTGTGATTTCTGAAAGTCCTCCCATTGGCTCCAGTGGGCTTTAAATGCTACTCTCAGTAGAAATCATTATTAGTGAGTTTGAATTCAACAAATACGGTGAGGCCCATGGACAGTGATAATGTCATTTATTAGACCATATTACACAGCTAAGAAATATGGAAATAACAAGCCCTTGTTTTTCTCCATGTAAACTTATCCTCACTTCTGTCTTTAGGGCTAATCATGACTCAAATAATTTCAGGAAATTTAGCACGAAGTGCAGTGGAAGTAACTAGCCATTACGCATCCAACTACCTATCAATTTGGAGGGATTTAAAATGTGTGCACTTTAAAAGCTATTACCCTGAGAAGAAAATTTTCTTACTGGTTCAAAAATTGTCCAGCTCCATGACGGTCAGGTGATTCTCTAAAAACATTTCACCATGACCTCTTCTTGCTATTGTTGCTGGAGGTGAAAAGTACATCTCTGTCATTTCAGAGGACTGGAGAGACTAGAAGGTTATCTAAATAGAAACGGTACCCAAGAAGCTTCCCAGCTCTCAAATCTGCAGCGATTCCCAAGTTCCTCACAGTTCAGCCACAAATTATTTGGTATCTGGAGATTAAATTCTTGCATTTTCAATGAAGTGAAAGATGAGGGCATTGTCCTACCATAGCTGTAGAACTGCAAATACTTTAGGATCTTTTAGCCCTGTCTGATCTCATGCAGGATTAATTTCCCTTAATTTTGAATACGTGTGAGTTAAAGTTATAATCTAATATTTATTTCTAGGATCTTATTATGATCAATGAAGGGGAAAAAGCAGCACATCTACAAAAAAAATGTATCTGTCCTAGCACAGGATGACTCATCCCTCAGTAATAAGTCTCCTCTCCTTTGACTGTAGATGAATGACTGGCTTAGATTAGACATCTATTTTTAGATAGCTAAAGTTACTGCAGGTAAATTCTATTCTAAAGCAAAAAAATCTAAAATGTGTTTCCATTAAATCTGAAGACATTGTCCTCATATACAACAGTGTTTTGGGTGCTTTTAAAGCTCTCTTCAGTAGCAGAATTTAATATTTTCCTTATAGCAAATATCTAGAACCCACAGTGGCATAAGCAAAGGAAGAAAATGTGCAAATATTTGTCCAAAAAGGAGAGCAATTTGCTGTATACAGGGAAGACGTGTCACATCTTGGTGTATCAACAGAGTGAATCAGAACTCCCCTAATGGTTTCCCCTTTGGGAAACACACTATGGTCCCTGTTGAATGTGACGGGACGAAGAGTAAAGACAACTTCTTGTTCCCTTCTCTTCCCACTCAACACTGCATGGATTATAAGGATAAGGAACATCCTGGTCTTGATGAAGTTAAGAACATCAATTGCTGGTGTTGGCAAGTTGAAGGGAAGTGCCTGTTAAAAATAAGTAAATGAATAAATAATAGTTTTCTAAAAATAAAAAATACTAAATAGGTCTTATTACATTGTTGAGGGGAATAATGCCAGGAAGGGAAAAGAAAAATCTGTATCCGCATTTCTGGAGAACTGTTTGTAAATTCATGCTTTTCTATCACCATTCACCAATTTTTCATTCATGTACTGTACCCATAAGTGACAATAACGTGTACTTAAAATCAGTCAATATAAAAACTTATGGAAAAAAAGGAAATTATACTCCTGATTACTGCTAAATAATTATGTTATGTAGGTTGAGGGTCTCACAATATACAGAATAATAAATCCTGCCCCACCTCCAGAGTCAGAAAATAGTGAAAATTGTTATTTATGTTTCTTTTTACAAATTGGGAATCATTTGTCATTTTATTTAGTCCTCAAACCTCTCTTCTCTTCTCTTCTCTTCTCTTCTCTTCTCTTCTCTTCTCTTCTCTTCTCTTCTCTTCTCTTCTCTTCTCTTCTCTTCTCTTCTCTTCTCTTCTCTTCCCTTCTCTTCTCTCCTCTCCTCTCCTCTCCTCTCCTCTCCTCTCC
>WKFP01015483.1:326913-346022 GCA_011057875.1 Pterocles orientalis
CTCTCCTCTCCTCTCCTCTCCTCTCCTCTCCTCTCCTCTCCTCTCTCGTTTTCAATTCTCCCTTTACTCTTGCCCTGTCCTTGACCTTGCCCTTGCCCTTTCTTCTGAGTGAAGGTCTAAAAAATATAATAAATTTCAACCACTAAGCCCCTGCCTGTAGCAGCACAACTTTAGGAATAAAATATCGACTCACTTAGTAGTGGGAAGTAGATTATTTATTTATTTACAGCTGTATTTTAATCCCCCAAACACAAATGTTTCATGAGTACATCAATATTGTCTTTATTCTTTCCAAGACAAAGCTGTACCATGTCTTAAGGATTCATAATAGCAGTCTTCCAGTGAGATATATAAGCATATTGTCTTTAAGCATAACAAATAGTCTCATCAAGCCTTTCCTCAAAAATAAGAACAGTTTAGAGTTTTGAAGTGATCAGGATCTGAGACATCTGTGTTCAATTCTCTCCTACAGCCTTTGGCAATTTTTTGAGAGACAGATTTTAGATGATAGCTAAGGGTAGGATTCATCTGAACTACCTTTGACCATTTATAATTGACTATCCAATTTAGTATGCCGTCCATGCAAAATATCTTTATAGTCAACAGAAAGATAAAAGCATGCCTAGAAACCTATTCTGGATAATTCATCATAGGAATCTTAGAATTGGAATGAAACATCATCTTAAGAGTACTTTTCTCTCCATATATATATATATATACTTGCTGTACAGTGAAGTTAAGCTATAGATCTCTTTCCTGAAGGACAAAGTTAGTAAAAACATATTCCCTGCCAGGTGTCAAAAGATGACTGTACACATAAAATAACACACAGACACCCACTGAAATCAGTGGGGACTGAAGAGCACAAATAATTTTAGCTATCTGCCTGTGTTTTTTCTATACTTCAGTTTCCCATCTATAAGAAAAAAACAACAGATTTGTGTCCTCATGGGAGTAATGAGCACAAAGTCATTAAGGATGATAAGCCTCTTTAGCACAGGTAGATTTGATGTGCAAGATGTGTCCAAAGCAGGTTGTTCTGAAACCAAGGCCAATCCCAAATCCAGGAGAAATAAGCATGGGTGCAAGAGCATTTATGCGTTGGTCATAGACTACACAGCTGAAAATAGCGGACAAATCCCAGGCCAAATCACATCATAGCCCAAAGGCTATGAAGCATTTTAGCACTGCTAAGCATGACTGAAGTGTGTATTTAGGATTATTATTACAGCTGACACACTGCATGGTTTGACAAATGTATAAGATCGACTACGTAAGTAGGACGTAAGATTAAAGCAGTTGACTAGTGGCTAACAGACCTAAGATTTAACACTGGGTTTTTTTGACACTGATTCCATGTGTGCTCTGTGTCATTTCCCATCTCTGCAAGAACAGTGTCTGCCCTTGAATCTGAGAGTGAGAAAAAGTAATGTATGTACAATGGGGCCATGGCAGGGTTCCTGCTTTTGTGTATTTAGGGTAAAATAAGAAGTTAAATACAGCACTGATTTTAGTGTTGTTTCCATCATGTGTTTAGAGTTGCTGTTGCTTAGGCCTGAACACATATGCTTAAGAAATATTTAAAAAGATTGACAAGCAGAGGGGATCAGTCCACTAATATTTTCATATTACATGAAACCATTTCTCAGTGAAGAAACACAAAAGAAGATCTAAGGAATTGCTGGCTAATAGAATAATAATTTGAGTAAGAACTGCATTGAATGTTGGGAGCTCACATATTTCTTATTAAATAAGATTTATAGCATTTCCTTTGTTTTGAAAGAGGGAAGGTGATTAAGCCTCTCTTGAAGCAGGAGTTCCTTTTTAGAAGTTCAGTTTCTGTTTAGGAGTTCAGCTATGTGCCTCAGTAGCCTGTCATCTGTTCAAATTCTACCACCATGAGTGCATTTTGCCTACTTAGACATCCAGACCTTTACAGCAATCTCAGCAAAATGAAGCCCTTATCACTTTGTTCCTTTATGTGTTGTAGTAATACAAATAGCAACAATATTAACCAATAATAATACTTTGTTTCCCCTGGTTAATTCTTTCAGTCGTGTTCCATATGTAAAAAGCAAAATAAAACTTTCTCAGAAACAATAAAAATAATTGAAGGATATTCATCTTATGCCTATTCACCATCTCTTTATTCTTCTAACATGAGCAACTGCTAAATTAAATGACACTAGGTTTATCAGTTGAAAAGGTACCTGAATGGCTTTGTAATTCAAAACCAGGATAACTTTTCTTCTTTAAGCAGTACCACAGCCTAATGCTATTTATATACAACAAGCCCTTTTATTTATAATACTGCAATGTGGCATAAGTTAAAGGATGAAACACCTTCTTGGTGATGAAAATGTAAATTGCTGCGTGTTGATTCCTTGCTCACAGAAAGTCTCAATTTGTTTTTACATAGGAACAAATTTTGGCTTCTAAGAGGCTCATAGAAGGAGACTTGATCTGCAATAGCTTTGCTGAAAACAACACTCACAGCCCTCCGCAACTCATCACTGAACAAGGGCCAAAAGATGTTTTCACAAGCACTGATGATGAGAAGGGCTTTGCCATGTTTTGAGTTTCAGTTCCCTCAGTGTAGCAGCACCTTAGGCAGTCTTAAAGTCTGTTCCAGAATTTCCCTGTGCAAATATTAAAACAAACAAACCAAAAAAACACCTTCTTATTGTCATCCTCATAGTAGCAAAAGTCTTTTGGCCATTTAGCTTTGTGCACATTGTCTTTCAGCTTAGGTAACACTGCTCCTTTTCTGATGATTATAGTCACTCACCAACTTTGGTTTCATAACACTTGGGATCAGAGCTGATTTGGTCCCCTTCTACTGAGTATGGGCTTAGTCCTCCCTCATTGCAAGGGCATGCTCTGCATCTGCTTTAGTTTGAGTTCATCATCTCAATGACATGGATCAGGTACTGAAACAATGGAGGACACAGCATATTTCAGGTGGTCTGACAGGGTCAGTCTCCACTCTGGAAGTATCCCCCAGTAACTTCTTTACTTCAGAAGCCCTCATGAGTTAGAGAGCAATCTGAGTCTCAATGATTGTGATAGTAAATTCAGCATGCCTAGAAACAGTCCCAGACACTGAAGCCCCTGGGAAAGAAGGCAAATTTCTTTGCTACTAGGCTCTCCTAATCTCTAAATCTAGGCAGCCTATTAGGAGTGGTCATTGGCCCCCCTACCTCCTAAAACATATCTCTGAGCTGTTTGAGACAGCTGCAGCCTGCAGACACTAAAGTCATGCCACAAACAGTGTGAACAACAAAGCACCAATGTCCAAGACAATTTCTTGGCACTTTTTAATCTATTGATATGGATTTAGCCCACATCATATTGACACCTCCTCATATCATCACTTCCACAATGATAAAATTAAATTTTTTGATCCGGAGTCACTTGAACATCCACTTTTCACAATCTATTTATGAAAAAAGGACTGGTTTAGTTTCTCCTTTTGCTGGAATGGAAATGAGATTTCTTCTACTCTGTTTGCAATAAGCTTGTCATTATGGTTCAGAGCAGAATTTTTCTTGTAGGAAATGGACAAGGACTCTGACAGGTATGAGTTAATCTATTGTTGAACAGCAGCTTATGGCCAGGCATGGTGAAAAGCTAGCTGCAATTATAAACACTGAGGTTATAGAGTAGTTTCGGTTTGATATGCCCTGCATCTGAAATGTTGCCAAATGCATGAAGAATCGTCCAAAGGGAAAAGTGCTGCCTCTGATACCTACTATCATCTTTCAAAGACTTATACTTTATAAAGCTATGTATGGGGAGACAAACACTTTTTATTTTTTTCATGAAAAAGAAGCTAACTATCCTGCCTCTTTCCACAAAGTCTCTTGAAAAGGATGCTGAAAAAGTGTAGGACATAGGAGTATTCTTCCAGCCTGAACCACAGCCTTAGTCAACACTGTGATGATCCCTGACCACTTGGATGGCCTTGTGGAGGTCTGTAATGGCTTATACCATAAGTCACTTCTAGGTAGGTATACATAGAGTTGTGTAGGGGAGAAACCCTCTACAAGGGGCAGGGCAGAAGAGCCGCTTTATGTAGTCACTAATAATACTATTATGTGTATTTAGTTCAATCAAAAATTATCCTGTGCTAAAGTCATAGGTTTAAATTGTCTTGATTAGAGGTGTGACACATTCAAAATGAGATTGCAAAAACTTGAGGCACGAACACTTACAGCTGTCAGTGTAGATTCTGAACTGAATCTTCTTTTTTTCCGTGCAGTGTGCATAGTGACTCTGCATCCTTTCCAGTGAAAGGAAAAGTCCAGTTTGTTTTCTGTTTGTTTTTTTTTTTTTTCTCTGGCACTCTTGACACAAAAAAATGGTCACATTCCAGAACCTGATGATTTGAGGTGGGGAATTTTACAGAAACACTGGATGTTAAAGAAATAAATGAAATGGTGCTATGGAAAAAATTCACCCCCTGCAGAAGTTTACGTAAACATCCATAAGTTCCTGTTCAGTTATTGTACACCGCTGGAAAACTATGTTGATTTCATAAATAAGAATGAACAGTAATTAAGAGTCCTTCATTTATCTACATGATAAATAGTATATAACAGAGAATATAGTATTTAGTATTTAGAGATTAATTGCTTTCTCCAGAAAGGTAAGGAAAGATGACCCTCTCGAAGTCATATTCTAGGATAAAATAGGAGTAAATGCAAGATTTCTCCCTTTGACCACACTATTAAATTACCATATTTGAAATGTCTTTTACCTGCAAACAGAGATCCTGGTGGTGTAACTACCAGTCCAATAAGATAACAGCTTTAACAGAATCTATAAAGGATTTGTAATTCTTACCATGTAAATCCATCAATTTTATTTTTACATATGTGTTTTTAATTTCATATTAAGTCCTATAAAGCGGGAAACTTTATTTTTAAATAAAGATATGTTTTGCATTATGGGAGTGGAATTTTTAAATCTTTACAATTCTAATGAATTTTACCATCAATAAATAAATGAATGAAACAAACCAACCTCCTCTGAATGTTGCTCCAGATATCTGCAAAGGAACTAAACTATTGAGATTTAAATTGTGTGAGTCACAGAATCATAATGTAATTCATTATATGGAGCTTGAGATATTCTCTATGGGAAAGAGCTAATTGAAAGATTTCAGAAGCTTTGTTAGGTATTATCATGCTAAGGAAATTGTTCTGCAATATTGGGTTTTGTGGCCCTTTACAATTATGCTCATTCAAATTTTATCTGAACATAGAATACTCTTTCAGAGTTCATTTGAAAACCAAAGGATTGCATAAAAAGAATTTTTATATTTTTGCATTTTAATGGTTTTTGTGCAGCTTAAAATATTAATTGAATGAGTCTGTCTGGCATATAGGCAAAGGTTCTGTCTTACAAATTAGTAAACTGATGTAGACAGGCTGAATGGCAGAGACAGAAGCTAAGATCCCAGCTCTAGACTGTCTTCAGCTAGAGCAGCATTGAAGCATGTTCATAATTTTAAACATGTAATTAAGTGTTATTAGTGTTAATTTGCTTGCTTATGTTCTGACTGTACTAGAAATTCATGCAAATGGTACTTAGCTGCTTTCCCAATTTGAAGTATGAGATGAAGGAAGAACATGACAGATTCAGACCTCAGCTAACCTGGCATGCTGTACACTGCAGTAACCATGAGTTCTCAGTGTCACTGCTTCTCCAAAGGTATAGCTAAGAATGCACACAAAAAAATGACTTAATTAAGTGACTTGAGGAGTATCTAGAAACTCTTCAATAGTCTAGAAACTACTTAGAAAACCTTCTAACCTTCACGGAATGTACAGAGGGAACTGGGATCTTTATCCTAAGGGTCATATTTATATCTTGATCTGTTTTCATCTGCTGCCTGATTTGCCTTGATTTCTGACCTTTAAGGTCTCTTGACCTCTCTAAAATTTACAGATTTTTTCCTGAATTTGGACCTTTGACTCAAAAGACTGTAATCTTTCTTGTTTCTCTTTTCCCCAACACAAGTATCATGGGTAAGCTCCACCAAGTTTAGTAGAGATTATAGGTATGGGAACTAAGATTTCCCTTCAGGAAGACATGCTGCTAATGCTTATCTTACTTGCTTATCTAGCTTGATAATAATGAAAATCCAAATATGCGTGTACATTCACATGCGTGAATTGGGAAAGTGATTGATTAACCCTACTTATTTAGCTGTCAAAAGGTATATGCCATCTTACAGAAATGCTGAGACCCCTCTCAGTAGTCATTGGGGAAAACAATAATCTCTAAAAAGCAAAGCATTTCATCTGTCACCCCAGACAGTTAACTCCTGCAACTTGCTCAGTTGTTCTTCAGCCTTTAGCTCCCACCTTTGTCCTCAGCATCTCCTTGTGCTTTAGTATCCAAATTACACTATTATTAACATCCAATTGACCATATAAAGAACAGAATAGAATAGAATAGAATAGAATAGAATAGAATAGAATAGAATAGAATAGAATAGAATAGAATAGAATAGAATATTTCAGTTAGGAGGGACCTACAATGATCATCTAGTCCGACTGCAACTGCACATTTAAGTTGCCTTATCATGAAAGAACCAGACTGATATAGGTTTCAGTCACCTTTTCAATTTCCTTTTTTTTTTTTCTCTCTCTCCACAAATCCTGTACCTTAGAGGCCTTGTCTTTTGTGGTAAAGTATCACTCATGCTTACATTTTATGCTATTTCATGCCCATTTGGTTACAGTATTCCATCTCTGTCAGTCAAGGATCTGATTAATGTTGTTTATCTTTGTATTGATAAGAGAGCTAAAGGATGAAAGGGAGAGATTACGGCATGTGATAATTAATCACAAAGTCATCTACACACACACGCAAAATAGTGGTACTTATGCTATATTCATATGTGTAACCCACCCCCATCAGATTTTCTTTTAGAGACACATCTTTTTGCTCTGCATTCTAGCAGTTGAACACTGTACCAGAAGTGGGGCAACAATTGTTTAATTTACAGGTAAAAGATAACCAATTCACACTTACATATTATATTGTCTTGTGAAGAGGAGAAAGGGAAAAAGCTAGCCAATGTGTGTTGCATATAACATATTATCTGCATCAAGGAAATCAAGAAGAGGAAAAGTGTCCACTTAATGGTGTCTGGGGAATTCAGTAAATTGAGTTATTGCATCCAGAACTATAGAAAGACACAAAGCAAAGAGACAAATAACAGGAACTGACAGCAGAGCTTAAGCAGCTTGTACATCTTTATCAGATAGACTCAGATTTTATGTGATTTTTGGGAAAGTTGTGCAGGATATGTTTTCTTGACTAAATTAAAGATGCAGAGATGGCTTAAAGTTACATTTCTGAAAGTAATGAGATATTCTGCTTTGCCAATTAAGTCTTCTAGATAGATTTAGTTTACTGTGATAAGTTTAGTTTTGTGTGATTTTTTTAAAATAATCTGACTTTAAACATATGATTTGCTGGACAAATTAAATGCCTTTTCCTGTAACACTAGCCATAATCTATATCCTTTGTCTGGAATCCCATCAATACTGTAAATTTGGCCAGCAAATGACTCATATTGCATTAAATTACATTTCTGTTTTCCTAGGCTGCCTCTTCAAATTTTCTTGACACTTCAATTCATTAAGCAGACGGAGATGGAACATGTGACTGAAATATTTTGCTCAATAACACTTAAGTTCATTCTCTGGAAACCAGTGTAATCCACCACTCTTAGAGGAGGGTTGTTTCACCTCAGCGCCTTTCCTAATAGCTGGTTGAAGGCTCGCTTACAGAAATCCATTTCTAGCAATTCATGCACAGTTGATTAAATACTGCTATTTAACCCTGCCTTTCCCTTGATAAACACAAAGAAGATGAAACTAGAAAGTTGTTGCTTAAGATTACATTGGACAATTAATTATGCATTCTAATAACCTTTGACCCAAGCAAATGTTTCCTTTTTCTTTCAATCAACCGAAATTGAAACGGTCAAATAATTACATGTTCTTGTCTTCTAATCAAGCTGTATGTAGAGAAGAGATGTTGAGAGGAAGTCAAGCAGAACCTTACAGAAAGTAACAGTAATAATGAAACAAATGCAGAAGAAAAAATAAACCTCTTGAAAATAATTTTTTTTTTAACTGACTTCAGCAACATATAAAGAAATGAAGCCCTCCTGAGACAGTTTCTGTACTCAGCACCATGTCAATGTCACTAGGACATGAGAAGCTATTCCTGACCCCTGTATTCATACCTGAATGAAAAGGACCCATGATTTAGGAATGATTCTATATCTGATTCTTCACAAGCTGCTTCGTTTGAATCATTATTTTCCATAGAAGGTAAATATTTCATGAAGCCTTCTCTGCACTTGTGACAAAATGGGTAAAAATGAAGCAAAAAACCCCCCCTCGCATTTCTTGCA
Source organism: Pterocles orientalis (assembly GCA_011057875.1). Taxonomy (NCBI): domain Eukaryota; kingdom Metazoa; phylum Chordata; class Aves; order Pterocliformes; family Pteroclidae; genus Pterocles; species Pterocles orientalis. The sequence goes on from WKFP01015483.1 coordinate 335,354, forward strand.
TTGCACTGCATTAAGCACCAGACAAGAGGAGTGTTTGTATCTTCCCAGATCCTTCAGTCTTTGAAAAGTCACTATCTTTCACAAAAAAAAGTAGCAGCTGTACAATTCTTCAGCCATTTTGGATCCTGAGAAGTGATTTTGATCTTACTCCTCATGGAGTAAAACTGTATTGAATTTAATAAAACCTCAAAATTGAGATGAGAATTTTTTATGGTTTTGGTTTTGTTTCTCTGTTGGGTTTGTTTTGGTGTTTTGTTGGGGTTTTTTGGGTTTTTTGTTTTTTAGGGTTTTTTTGTGCATTCCATGATAACGACTTACTCCTTCACTGCGTAAATCAACATTACTTGATCTGAGTATCTTGATCAGTAGGAACATGTCTCTAACAATGTGGTGACTGCATCTCTGTCTGGCAACCTGGGGTACCTCACGGCTCACCAGCAGGGATGTCTCTCCTCCTGCAGCTCTGGGGAAGCTCTGCACAGCTCTTTAGCTGCACTGGGAAGTAAGGACTTATCTACTCCTACTCTTAGTGCTCTGAGCAGTGTAATCTGGGGTGTTGCCAGAGGTGCTCATCCTTCAGCTACCAGATTTACATAGGTTTCTTAACTAGGATGTTCAAATTAAATCCTTAACACTAGCAAGTCATACACTGGTCAGTATTACCTGCCTTCTTTGGTTGTATACAATTGCACCTCTGTGTGTTCCGATTCAACTAGCTATGGATATAAAGTGGAAAGATTCAGAGAGGTGAATAACAAACATAAATACACCTATTTGTAAAGAAGTCATTAAAATAGAAATAGGTCTTAGCCAAATGTATTAAAGCAGTATAGAAAGAACTCCTAGATTTTTAGTAACAAGTTTGTTAAAAATTGCTAAGAAGAGATCTCCTATCTAATTAGTTGAATGAGTTTGGCTATCTGTGGTTCTGAGTACTTAAAATGTGAGCCTTTATTGTACTCAGTACATATATTTATTATACACGAAGACAATGTTATTGAAATGCATTTTCACATCAGTGATTAGAATCCTTAATATTAAAATGTCTTTCTAACGCTAGAAGTTTTCTTTCATTTTAGCAAATATTCAGAAAGGTCATCAAGTAGGTTTTGTTTTATTTTGAACACTGAAATCATAATAGCTGCATTTAATTCAGTGTGTAGTGAACTATTTATTTGACTTCATACAAGTGTCTTTCCCCCTTTCAGAAAATCCTTATGCAGATATGAAGATTTTCGTATTCTTTTTAGGATTACCAGCGGGATATGCAACATATAGTGCTGAGGAGGGATGGAGGACATTTTTCTCTCATGAATATCGCTTTTGATCATATCAGTAAGTACACAGTCATGCCATAAAGATGATCAGGGTGTTTGTGACCCAGTGATGTGGATATTAATGAGCATCTTTCCTTGCATCTGACTTTGATTGAACTTTTCATCACCTTTGCTGTTTGGAGAGCTTTGCATCAATTCCAGTTAAGTCCTTGCAGAACTCATTTAATTTCTTTTACATGACTGACCTTTCTCACACATGACTGGCTGTCACAAGCTGAAGAGACTGGTAGGTCCAGGTTCTGAATTTGAGCCATTTAATTGCATCAAGAGGCATTTTGCTGTAGGATAAGAAAGAATGTCCAATTATTTAACTCATTACATGCTTTAAAAATGATTCTGGGAGGTCAGACACAGACTTCCCTTTGAATTTTTTTATTTGTGGTTTGCGTTAGGTGGGGTTTTTTTGGGCGGGAGGAGGTGTTTACATTTTCCCTCCACTGCCCACAACGTAATAAAAATATCTGGAAATAATTACTAATTGAATCAGCATTCAAGTTAAATATCTAGAACACCTCTTTATCTTCAAGAGATATGAAGGAATACAATTTCATCAACTGCTATTAATGCTTATTTATACTACCTAGTCTTACATTCATTGGCTTTTCTAAATCAATTTACATTGTTCCCCTTCAAAACAAAACAGTTTTTCTGGTGATGAAAGTAACTGACAACTGAAGCTAGTTTGATATTTGTACTATTCTTTTCATTTCAGTAAACCTAAATTGACCATATTCTTTCTGGAAGAGTATAATTTTTACTGATCTAGTCTAAAATCAAAGAAAATGTTTTAGGAATAGTGATATGTTCAATATGTTCAAACTCTGGGTTTTTTTTTTGTTCATTTTAGCTTTAGGTTAAGATTCATCTGGCATAAGATAACATTTCTAAAACTTAAATGTCTAGTCTAGGCTAGTCTTTACACTCCCTCTAATGCTTGTGCAGAGAAATAGACTCCTCTGGAGGGCAATTTGTCCCAATTATCTTGGATATTGTGGGTTTTGATTTGTGGCTTTTGGTAATAACTGTTTCTCATCAAAGCAGCTTGGATGAATATCTTAAACTATATTCCTAATGTTTCCATGGCTAAGGCTAGGTAATGCAGATTCCACCCCATGGACTATGAGATACAGATTGTCTGTCAGCCCAGTACTGTACCAGATTTTTCAATAGCTGAGACAAGCAAAACATGTAGAGCCTTTCCAGATGCCTCTCTTCAGTGTCCTTCATGTTATTGATCAGCCTGGTAACTTTATAAACTTCAAAAATTTCACCATGCTGTACGAAAGTCCAGCTCTGTACTGGTTTCCTGCATGACATTACAGAAGCTCAAAAATGAGGACTGTGTGTAGCTGGTATCAAAGAAAATTCTTTCACAATATCTGCTTAAGGAGTTAAGCAGGAAGCACACCTGAATATCAGAGTATTTGTTTTGTTTTGCTTTATTTAGTGGGGTTGTTTGTTTGTTTGCTTTTTCTGTTTGCATTAAGTACAAATGGAAGAAAAATACAGACAAAGAGCCCTGGAATGTCATTTATGTGCAGTCTCAGTGTGATACTAGAGATATTTTTTTTTCCACAGCTAGAAGGCAACAGGAATTAGAAATGGATTCAGAAGGATGACTTTAGTCAACTAATCACCACAATAGTTCAACTGGAAGAGCAATTCTTGGACAACAGCCAGATAAGTAAATTCCCTATCTATGCCTTGATTTTTGACCAGAAATCTATGGGGACACTTGTAGCACATTAAAAAGATCAAACACATTCAAACATTGGCTCAGTTCCTCTCTCCAGCTAATGGATGTTCTATCACTTTTCATGCCAAAGATAAAATCAAAGCCCTCTTTCTCTATGAAGCCATCACTGAAGAAAATACTGTAGGTCATATTTATAAGAAAATAATAAACAATGGGGGCTGAAAAAGGCACTAAAGCTTATACAGTTTATCTGTCAGATATAGGTCGAAAGAGATATAACTTCATATTTTCTTGGAACTATTTTATCAACCTTTTAATAGAAAAGAGGAGATTTACACAGTTGTTTCTTAAAATAAATCAGCAAATCACAACGTATTTATGTTTGTATTTCTTTATTTTGGCTGTTACTACACTGGCCTGTGCAGGACTGGATTGTTAAAACTGAGCATCAATTCAATTGTTATAAAGAGAAACAGAAAATTATTGGTTCACTTATCATTCCAAATCCTTCTGCAACCTTAATATGGAGCTGTTGGATTCCTTCTAGTATTCGATATAGTGGAATTATCCTGTGATATAAAATGATAAAAACTGTACAGGAAGATGGAATACAGATGAGCTTTAGAGAAAATAATACTATTTTTGTGGAAATGGAAACTATGTAAAAGTTCAGTTTGCACATGTCAGCTAACAGCTATTTTAGATGTTGCACCTGGCATCAAGGAACTGCTAGGGAACATATAATTTTCTTCATGATGGTCTTCCTCTGAAAGTCATGACATTCTGCACTGTTACACTAGACTCATGTTCCCAAGCTACTTTCATTCAGGTACTGATGTGTGATGCTGTGACTCACTGACACGGAAAACTTCCTATATGAACTACCAAAAAGGCAAATGCTTGAAGAACTGTCAGTGTGCAAATGCAAAGCTGAGGTCACTGATGCTCAACAAATTTGAACTCTTGTGTACCAGTTGTTTATCTGCCTGCAAGTGGTTTGGCATTTTATTTTTTATCTTACTAACCTTACGAGTAAATACAATAGGAAAAAATACCTTGAAGCAGAGGTCTTGCAGAAGTCTGAACTATTCTGAAGTTAAAACATCTGGAAGGAACTCACTGCCTTTCCCTCAGCAGAAAATGCATGAATAACTGGCCAACCACTAGAAAAATTACTGCAAAGGACCATAATGAAATATCCCCTATCATCTCACCCATTGGTATTTTTTTTTTCCCCCCAGGAGGGGAGGGTATTGGTTTTGTTGTTGGTTTTGTTGTTTTTTCCTGGATTTGACTGTTTTTGTTGTCTCTTGACATTATCTGGTCGCTTTGGAAAGTATTGTGATCATTAAGTTTTTCAAGGTGACACTTTCCCATAGAAAATCCATAAAAAACCTAATAGCATGATTAGTCCATGTACTAGTCCATGTTATTATTCCCTTGGATCAAACATGGGTATAGATTGCTCAGAGAGGCTCTATCTTTGGAGATATTTAAAAGATTATTGAACAAGTACCTGAGCAGACATATCTAATGCAGAATCCATCCATTCTGAGTGGAGGGTTGAACCAGAAGACATCTTGAGGGCCCCTTCTAAATTGTTCTGTGATTGTATTATGTTTCCAGGACAGTGAATTACCCACAAAAGTTAAGATGAGCCTGGGAACATTCAATTCATCAGAACCAGTGTCCAAGGAAGATGATAAGATGAAACTCTTCCAGACTTGAAATTCTAGGCACTAAATAGGTACTTGTGCAATAGTTTAACTTTAACTTTGATAATGGGAACTGCTCTCCCTATACCACCTTCTCCAATTTTAAACTACTGTGTGGCCAAGAAAATACACAGCAACTTAGAAGAGCTTTACATTGCAAGTCTCCTGATGTTCAGGAGTGCCTCATCTTTCAGGATTTGCTTCCCTTTTCTTGGGCCACTGATTTACTACCCTAGTGTAAAAAAGTCTTATATTTACCTCTGTTGGGAAGTGCCATCTGCCCAGGGAAGACATGGAGCTCTCAATTTCCAGTGAATAGACACGTAGCCCTCCTGAATTAGTTATTTGGTGAGATGTTTTCCTGTTTGACAAAAACTTTCCCATTCCCTGGCACAAAGTTACTCTCTTAATGATATGAAATTATTTACTTCTCTAGATTCACTGTTCAGAATTATCTATTATAGATTATAATGATAAATAAGTATTTGGCATTATGGAATATATACGTCTTGACCATATGTGCCTAGCTTAGGTGCTCTGTATTATTTTCCTGAGGCCAAGGAATTCTTTTTAAGAATAGCAACCCCTAAAATAAGGCAGCTCAAGGAATTTGTCTCTAGCTCACCAACATCTACTAAGGTGAGTTATTAGCAACTCCAGAAGGAAACTCAAATATTCAGACTCTCAGACTATTTTTCTAGCCACTTAATTCCCTTAAGCAAGAATAGATTAATTTTTAAAAGTTCCTTTTCACCATAACATAGCTGACTCAGGTTTAACTGACATTATGCTGGAAGCTGGCAATGCTAAAATTAGAAAGTTCATCTTCTGTCTTCTAGGATAACACACAGTGATGTGGATATGTATTATCAAATGTCTACACTATATATCTACAAACAAACATCAAACTTTTATTTCTGATCTAGATACATAGCATTTATAAAGATAAGCAAACAAGTTTATACACTCTTCTACAAATGCTCTATGACTGTTATGCTTCCAAGTATGGAAATAGCTTCAAGAGCAAGGTATGCTGTGACTTTCCCTACCAAGGTCTTTGCTTTAGTTTAATTCCTGGTGACACTGGCTCAGCGTTGTAGGGCCAGTGCAGATGGTAAATTCACACCTGTCCCATATTTTGCACCTTGTCAGAACTTGTCATGGCATAGAGTGTCTCAGAGTGACAGTGTTATTAAACATCTTCTGGCAGAAGCTTCAGAAATCAACACTCAGCTCAGATATGCCATGAAGAGCTGTGATTTTTTTTTCTTTCTTTTTTGAGAAGAAAAATAACAGCTCTCTGTTGTGATATAGAACTAAAGAAGGACAAAGGAGCCCAAGAGAATTCCTGTTTCGGAAATACTGTGTGGTAATATAGTATAGTAGAAAAAAAATACAACATATCTTTGAGAAAGATACAGTGAAAAAGTCTCAATGATCAAGATTTTTAGGATAATAAAAGCCTTGATATTTTATTAACTTTGATTAAGGCTCAGCATATTGAAAGCTCAGCTGATTTATTTCAACAGAATTGTCCCTATCCCTTCAACATCAGAAACACACAGCCTTAATTAGGTGGGATTCTGGAATCACCATGTTAATATCACAAGAATAATTTTAGCTTTATAAAATTATCCAGAAAATCAGAACCAGATTATGTATGTCATCAACACCCATAACCAGGGCTGCACTGATTCTGAAGGGAGCAAACACCCTTCCTATCCAACAGATCCATTCACTGAGGAAGATCCTGGCAGAAATTTGCTATTAAATCAGGAGTGTAGTGATAGGATGAGGGGTAATGGTTTTAAGCTGAAAGAGGGTAGATTTAGATTAGATATTAGAAAGAATTTTTTTCCTGTGAGGGTGGTGAGGCACTGACACAGGTTGCCCAGAGAAGCTGTGGATGCCCCATCCCTGGAGGTGTTCAAGGCCAGGCTGGATGAGGCTTTGAGCAACCTGGGCTAGTGGAGGGTGTCCCTGCCCATGGCAGGGGGGGTGGAACTTGATGATATGTCCTTTCCAGCCCAAATCATTCTATGTTTCTAATCAGAGAGAAAAGTATACAGCAATTCAGAAAATTGCCTAGTGATAGCAACTAGTCAGGAGCCAAGGAGATTGTCATCATGCTTTATACACCATATTACTTTAGAGATTTTATTTTGGGCTGTACAAGGTCCTGGCAAATGTTTAGTGACCAAAAGACTTTCCTTTACCAGGTTTGTGCATCAACTTACCCTCATGATGATTTAATATATTTTATTAATAGCCACAGAGGTCAAGCCTTTAGAGCAATGTTGCATTCTGTTAGGCATGGTGGGAGAAATTTTCGGCCTGATCAGATATGAAGCCCTGAAATCCACATCTTCCTCTCCACTCCTTAGGGAGAAGAAGAACTGTTTCAGGACTTGGCAGGAGTTCCTGCTTTAACAACTTCAGCTAGTGTCAACTAAACTTCTACAAAATAAAACATGCTATAAGATTCGCCAGATTTCCGCTTGCATTGGGGTCTTTGGAAATAATAGTCCTCTGCCTGTTAAGTCAATGGGTGTAATTTATCTCACAATAAAGGGGTCTCCTGTTTCCATCCCCTACCTCCCCCCTCCTTTGCCACTCTCCTCTGCAACAAGAGCACCATTTTGCTTCTTTCAGCCACACCGGAGAGCTGATACTCCATCTCTTTTCTGTTCTGAACCCTGCAAACCCGCAGTGCTGCTGAGGGGAATGAGTGTCCTGTGGAGGGGAGAAGCACTATGCTGAGAGCTGGGCTCAGAGCAGCACATGGGCGTGAAGGTGGGAAGTAATGAGATCCTGGGGGATGAGACACAAAGAGCAGGAGTTCAGCCTTTCTTACAGGACTGCCTCTCCCCCCTCTCACCCTGTCAGCCCTCTTGTTTCTCTGGATCACTGGCTTCAGTTTCTCAGAAGATCATTCTCTGAATAAATCCATCATCCCACTAATTTTTCTTCTGTATAAAAGAAATAAAAGTAGATACTTTAGAAAAGTGCTCATGTTCAGTGCTGACAGATAGTCTTAACGCTCAAATACTATTGTGTTGGTTATTGTAGCAATGTGAATAACACTTTCATGTCTACGAAAATTGCTGTATATTAAATAGTTGAGAAACCGGTTGCATATTGTGAACTTCTCACAAATAGTACCATAAAATTAAATGGATTTAGCAACCTGAGTAATCAGAAGATCTGACCCTAAAAGATCTTGGAGAATTGGGCAAAGGCAGTTCCAGGCTTAATATACTTATTTTAATAAAGTAGTAAATTTAATATATTAATATCCTACTGAAAAAAAATATATTGTTTTCAACAGCATAAAACAGTTATTAGAGCTGTTTTTTAATTAAAATCAACTCAAGTGTATTTGTGCACAAATGGACAGCACAGGGCTCTTTAAGCAATCACTCTGAACACTCAGAACAGCTAAAAGTCTGTCTAAGGTAAATTGAATTTACTTTTTCTCTTGAGATAAAAATTGAGCTTATAGGCATAAAAATCTATTAAAAGTTAGTTTGTTTAATTTTATTTCCATGTCATTATGAACTCTAACTTTCTTCCTCTTTTTCCCGTCTTACCAACGTGACTACAGTGCTGCAAGCACTGAAGCTCAGGATGTAAGGACAATTCCACTGGCTCTGCAGCATGTCAAGAGGAGTTTCAGGTCTAGGGTGGACTTTTACATCCACTTTCAGTTGCAGGTTCGAACCAACGGTAGGAAAACAATTGCTGATTTGATACAGCAATTTGCAAATGGTAGACTGGACATTTTTTTTCTATTAGCTTTAACAAGTAGGTTTTACCATATGAGATAATCTGCTCATTTATTAGTGGTATGGCTGAAAAACTACCTTCCATTAACTTAGAGAGTTGTCCAATCTTCAATGTACTTTTACTCTTTACTAGTGTTATTTTAATTAAACAAAACAAAACAAAACAAAACAAAACAAACCTCTTTCTTATATGTTAAAGATTTTCCCATCATCTTCTTCCCACAATCACTCATTTGTGTAGTTGAGTTCAAGCTAAAGAGTTTGGAGTTGTCCAGTGAAAGGTATGCATTATCACTCATTTAACCTCTTTTGCTTTTTTTTTTTTAAATTTTGTTTTTCCAAACGATCCCCAGCTGTGCTTACCTGCCAAGTGTAACAATGCTGCTCCTAGATTAAAACTTACAGAAGTAAATGTGGGAATGTTCAAACACATTCATCTCCCGAATAGCTGTAGTCAGAGGAGCTGGCTTGTCAATATGAGTATGTGGTTCACTGTGTTTTGCATTAGACTGCAGTGTTGATGAAAAGACAAATGGTGCTGCTTAATATATTGTGCTGGACTGGAAAATTTGAACTGCTTTCCTCAGTTGTCCGCAGCCTTGCTGTTACGATTTTGGAGTAGGTATGTCGATGCAACTGACCTTGCCTTCTAAGTATATTTATGCCTATTTCTGCAGGAGATATCCCTTATGCTCCTGTGGTAAGCGACCCACAGTATGAGATTTGCCAAATGACCACCAGCTTCAGCAGGGCCCAGGTTCCGTCCCCGAAGAATGCAAATTAGGAGAGCAACGTGCAGTGACACAGATGGCACAGCAAAATTAAGAAAGCAATATACATTTTTACAGGGGGGAAAAAAAGCCTTAAATTTAAAACAAAGAAAATAAAGACAATCCAGAATGAACTTATAATTTAAGTCTAATTGTCACCTCCCATAAAACTGAAAATGCATAAGAAACTTTAAGAGCAAGCAATCACAGTTAAAAACACAACAGGAGCAGCTGGTTCTTCCATATTATGGATGATATGTTAATATATGATCTAAACATTGTCTCCACTGTTTTATAAACAAAGATAAATTAACAGGATCCATTTTCCCTACCAAATATTCTCCACCTAACATGATAATCTTTGAACACTAATAAAATAAACCACCAATCGTATTTACTCTTGGGCTCACTCTCTTGCTGCAATTTAGCCTAGATTGAGACAATATGGCAAACTCTATTAGCAAAAGCATAATTTGCTTTTTTTCTCCAAAGAATTAGTTTTCTTTTAAGGTGGTTCTGCATAGACACGGTTACTCTCAGAGTAAATGAATTAATGATAATTAATATTTACTCATTAAGTTAACTAATTTAATTAAATAATTAACTTAATCTGAGTTTTCCATAAGGTATGCATCCAGTACTGTGAGCATTCATGCATTAAAGACTACAGGTGTTCTTTGTATCTAACAAGAATTTATTCATAAAAGTGCACAGGTATATATATTATCAAGTCTGTACATGATTAAAACTGTGAGAACTATATGTACATGGTAATTCAAAGCCAAGATGATTTCCTGAAATAAGATGCCTGTCCCAAATAATCACAAATAGCGTAATGTACTTCATGGGTGGAGAGGCCATTCTAAATATATTTGGTTTTGACTCAACATCCATTCATAGAGCACTTAGTATGAGTGTTCTAGGGGGGTTAAAAAATGGAAATTCTGTTACACAGAAATGAATTGCTTTCTCAGTGAATAAGAAGATAAAGGTCAACCAGCAAAACAGATTAAAAAACCCCCAAACCTTTCACTATGAAGAACTGTGAATTATATGATCACAAATGACTGAAGGTTCAGAGGTTTTTCCCTCTCAGATGGAGATTCTCACTCCTCAGCTGATAAATTGTTCCAGCTAGCCGTTTTCACTGAGATGTGTACATTCAAGTTAGTTACCAGGTCTTACTGAAAGAAATTAACATTCTCTTGAGAAGTCATAGCTCTGAGCATATCTAACTGTATCTTTTGCATAGGCAAACTGCCAGAAAACTGGGAAAGTCAGAAAATAAGTGAGCAGAGACATGGTTAAACTGTACCAGCCAAACTTCCAGAGTTAAAAAAAAAAAAAAAAAAAAAAAAAAAAAAAA
>WKFP01015483.1:346727-439417 GCA_011057875.1 Pterocles orientalis
AACAGCTGTCTCCGAAGCAACCTACAGGAACCTGGTAGTAATATGTCTTCAGTGATCCTTGCACCAAGCAAATTACAGTATTCTGAGCAGGGTAAGAAAGAGGCCATCTGTTATCCCTCTTGATGAAATGTTTAGCATGGGAACATTTTTTACCTTGCAAGGTGGCCTCAGAGGCATAAAGCAGCTCTACCACACATCTGTCTGTCACTGAGGCACTACTACAGCTGCTATTCCCTCTTCTCCTGCTTACATTAGATTGATTTATATTTCTATTTTTTATTTTCTTTTTTTTCCCTTCTTTCCTCCAATTCTTTTTTATAATTACAAGATGTTTTGATTTTTTGATTTGTTTGTTTGGTTGGTTGGTTGGTTGGATGGATGGTAAGTTGGTTGGTTGGTTGGATTTTTTGCATCTGTTACTGTGGAGCACCTGAATTGTCCTGACAACTCTTTCAGCTGATGTTGCTAAATATTGCTCCTCATGCACTGGTTTACTTTCGGAGATTTCCTGAGTTTAACACACATTTTATTGTGTTAAATCAGGGTGGATTTCCAACATATTCATGTGACTTTTCTGTTTATAACAAGGCTTTTTTTTCCCCTCTTGTTCTTCAATACTTTGAAAGGTAAGCAATCTACCTCTGGTCCTTTGGGAAAAGGTGGAAATTGGTCCTGGAATTAATATACTGCAGAATTATGCAGAGGTGATTCTCATAAAGGTTTTACAAAGGTGTATTAAAAAACAAAACAAAACAAAAACAAAACAAAACCAAAACCAAAATAAAAACCAAAAACCAACAAAACTTTCAAAACCTCTGGAGTATAATAGAAAATTGCCTAATGTCTAGAGTTTTGCTTTTATTTAAATGGTCTGGTAGAAATCTGTGCTATATAGAACAGCATCTAATGAATTTTCATTTTGTAATAAAGATCCTCCACTAGGAACAAACAGGTTCCTTTATGAGATAAAAATACACTTTGTTAACATAGCCCTGACTGTACACAGTCTAACTCAATGAAACACAAAATTACTATTAAGTACTCAGTCAAATAAAGGTATAACTCAAGAGCTGAGGCATCTGCCCTGAAACAATACATCAAACTTTTGGTTACATAGATGTACATGTATTGTCTTTCAGCATCACACTAAATGTTGCCAGACAGCTAGTTTAAAAAGAACCCTCTGTAAATTATTACTTCCATGTGCACAGCTAGAGGGCCAGGGACATGTCTTAAATACCACATCAGACCTATCACTTGCAAACTGTACCTGCGTGAGTAATCCCTAACATCTCAGGCACACTGGAACCACTGAACAGCATAAGCAGATCATTTTCCTTCCTGCTTGCTATGAAACGGTAGGTTTAGTTACTTCTCTGTAGTTCTGCAAGAGAACACTCACAACTAGCTGGGCTGCTTCAGGCCTGGCTGTGTGCAGTTTTCAGTTGGCAGGCCAACTGACCTTTTAATTTGGTGCTTTCAAATACAACAGCCTCTAGAAATCCCCACTTATTTGCTAACACCTGTAACTGTTCCTTAAGAATTATTGAATTTACTTTTGAAAAAGTATCTGAAGTTCTGCTAAGACACAAACCAGGCAACAGGAAGCAGTTCCAAGAGCAGACCAAGCTTGAAAAGAATAAATGAATGATAGAAAATGTCTTGCAAACTCCTGACCTTTGCATATGTCTTTTAATGGCTACAGTTATTCAAAAGATTTAAATTTCAGCCAGTGTGCCTGGCCACCGAAAAGTACTGTGGTTTATCGCTGACAAAACAGGTAACAGATTTAGTCCAACAGGCTATGTGAGAGACGCCCTAGGTTATTAATTTTTCCTTCAACTTCCCTTTTCTCTCAACAAATGACCTGTTATATTAAACATTAAAACATATTACAGGCACTATTTTTATTCTGATGTGTGACATATGCATTCCGCCATTATCCGTTCTATGCATTATCTGTTTCAGTTGTTTATGTACTTTAGATATTCTAGATTGTAATATAGCTCCTTCCTTCCTATGTCTCTGTGTTTAGAGGAGTGAAACACCCCTGAAAAATAAATATGCAGATTAACTCTATCTGTCTTGTCCAAAATGTGCTGATTCTACTGGAAAGCAGCTGCATTGTCTGTCATGGGCTTCGGCCTAAGCCTGAACTATTCATAGAACTAAGACAGGTCCTAATGCAGAATTTTTTCCTTACTAAGGGGAAGATTTAAGCCACCGAACTCAAGAGAATTAAATGTGTGCTGAAAATAGAGCTGTTGGTTAAAGAGTTTCCTAAAGGAAGCCTTTATGCAGACCTCAGATATTCTGCTTTTGTTCATCCAATCAACAAGCTTATCTAATTGTCATTTTCTAACAAAGATTAATACTAACACATTTTTAATGTTCAGATTATCTGGATTCTCTTTTACCCACTTCAATTGATTCGTTACATGAAACAGGACAATATACTTTCAGTTGTTTTTCCTTCCGTTGTTTTTCTGGTTTTAATCATTCATTAAAATTGAAATGAGAAATCAACAATATTCTCATATTGAAGTCCTGTTTTGTGTGGCTGAAAATCAATGGCAAAGTGTTTATTGAATTAAATGGTATAGTATCTGGTCCTTTATATGTATTGATCTAGTAAGATAAGGTCTTAACTACTTGCTATTTAAAGAGTTCAGCATATCTTTACAGTATCCCTAAAACTGATAAAATCAGACAGGATGGTATGAAATTACAAGATGCTTGTTGATTTTCAAGAGGAAAAGAATGTGAGATAAAAATCTTTTCTATATTGTGTGCTTTTGTCCAAGGGCTGATTCCATGTTAACATAGGTAGTGTCGTGCAGCAGAGGAAGATCTGGAAAGTGAAACAGTTTGTGAAGAGAGTTTCAGGTCCACACAACCTGTTTTTCAAGGTTTTTATTTAAATCTGTCTTGATGTTAATTCATGGACTGAATACATGTCTGTGGCTTGAGAACTGTCCTGAGGCAGATCTTCCAGTTTAGATGCATCTAAAAGGAATGTAGTGTGCATGCACAAAGAAGACCCTCTGATATGAACCAAATTACGTCATTGGCATGAACCAGCCTCCTTCCAGGAGTCTGCTCTTGAATAATTCCCAGCACTCACAAGTCCCTTTGCCCTCCATGGATGCTTCCTGTGGAAGATCTCACAGCTGGGCTGTGAGTCTATTAAAGTTGGCTCCTCTAAAATGTTTTGTCTTTGTCCTACTACTGGTCTTCAGGCTGCTTAGAAGTACTTTAAACTACACAATGTTGTTGTTACTATATCCAGGGCTATTACTGGTAGCTATGTTGTCCAGGAAGTCTTCTGGGTTTGTGAGCAGTAAGCCCAACAATGTGCTGTTCCGAGTAGGCATGTTCAGCATCTGTATCAGGAAGCAGTCCTCAAAGCATTCCAGGAACCTGATGGATGGTTTGTGTACCGCTGTGTTGTTTTTCCAAAAATGGTCTGGATAACTGAAGTCTGCTGGACCAAGACTTCCTTGAGCAAGCAAAGTAAGGTTTCATCAGCCTTGTCTTCTTTGTCTAAAATTCTTTCATTTAAAAACATAACTTAGAACTTGTAAAGGGACAGAACACCTGAAGGGGGTGTGTGGGGGGAAATAGAGAAATTATTCCTGTCATTATTCTTCTTTTATTTTTAATAGTCACATAATTGTTGAAATACATGCTTACACAAGCATGTCACCTTGTGGGACATGCCATCTTGACAGGAGAAGGCATATGCCCAAAACAGCTTGCAATTTATCTGAAAATAGGATGCAAGAAAAAAGTTATAATGAGTTTTGGTCTTGGTTCTTAAAAATATTCCTGAAATCCTACCACAATTAACATCACTTATTAATTTGGAATAAAGTGTGGATTACATAATTTGTTGTGCAAGTGACCACACAGGGAAGATGAAGAAAATAGATAAGAGTAGCAATACAGTAAAATATAGTGATTCTAGGTGTATTGGTATTTTGTGTTTGAGGACGATATGGGGACACCTGGCTTACTGGATCTGAAGGCAGGTTAGGCTTAGAACAGCTCATCCCAAAGAAGCCATCACTCTTAGAGTCCAGAGTACTTGAACCTGATGATGTCTCAGCATAGCTTAACTGATGTCAGGAAGAGCTGTGTATTTCCACAAGATACATTGTATTGCTTCTTTTGGATGGGCTATTTCAGGTCACTAGTAGCTCAGGGACTGCTTCACTGTGCTCTGCTGAGCAGTGTACATGAGCTATTTGTCTGGCCCAGATGAATTCGAAGATTTTCTATTCTTTGATTTTGGTTTGCTTCATCTTTTTCCCAACCTTACTGAAAAACTTTGAGTATTTTAATTCACTTTAAGTAAGTACAGCCAACCGTCTCACTACTCCAAATCTCAGATATTTGTAATTGGGTAACAGAAATTTATGGCAATTTATGTATTGCTTCCTCTAGTCCTCTTATTATCTATTCTTTCACACACATAAGGAACCTCAAATAGGCAGGATTGCCTGTGCATTGACAACAAAAGGAAATAAAATTATTTTTCTTGCCATGGTAGGTTGTGTTGCATGATTCTATTCCCCAAATCTTTCGAAGGAACACATTTTCTACCAAATATTGTGATGTATCTTTTCATTGTATATGAATCAATATCTTTTCCTAGAATCATGAAGCAATCAAGATCAAATATTTGTGAATAGAGTCCATAAAATTTAGCAGATAAAGGATTAGTAGTAAGTACTGGCTGATGATGCACTTTGCTAAAGTTTCTTTTTTTTTTTTTCCAATTGGTTAGAAATAAGTAGTTGATTATATTTAATAGACCATGTTAATTACTGCATCTCTGAAATTTATTGAACAATTAAAACACCAGAGACTTGTTATACTGAAGGGAATGATCCTACAGTAAGTGTTAGATGAAAGGACAATTAAACGACCTGATACTACTGAGCCTGTTCCAGCTGATAATTCCACATTTCTGCCAACACAGTTTGAGTCTAAACTTCATTCTGTGTTTTGTCATTGCATTAGCTCACATATCCAAGGATCTGACCTAATTGCCCTTCAGTTACCATCAGAATTATCACGAACCCCAGTATGCTTTGGATCAGGCATCCCAAATTACCAAAATTACTGACTATTCAGCCTAAAATAATGGAAGACTACAAAATTTATTTGTCACCTTTGCCTGATATTCACACATACTAGTGAGTTCTGAAAATGTTAATTTGTTTTGTGCCCAGATCAAATACACTGCTCTGTCAGAATAAAATAATTTCTGAACCAACAAATTTACATAAGTGTAGCTTATTCTGAAAACATTTACATGCCATTAATACATTAACATAAACATAAGATGATATTCAGAGCATATTTAACTGTCACTGGGATGCTCCTGGTTAGGGATTGCAGGCAGTGGAAAGGCCACATGTCTTCTGTGCTGTGGATTTTTTTAGGCATTCCTGGATTTCCTGATATCAAGGGAGCTGACACCTTCTGCTGAAGTGAAAATTGGAGATAACAATGCTTTAAGATGTTATTTTCCTGTGGGATCATCTGTTCTTACCGGTGATTGATAGCTTTGAGTTGAGTTTTGCTATATATGTGGGACTCGATTCTTCTGTCCAAACACAGGTATCTGGTGCTATTTTAGCTTTACTGCATCCTGCCTGGACCCTAGCTCTCATTTGATAAGACAGTGTGTGTACCTAAAAGCCCAACATAAACAAACTGGATACCATAAGGAACTTCAAATAGACAGCAGTGCTTGTGCATTGACAACAGAGGAGAATCCTTGGTAGTCCTTGTCTATAATGGAAGCATGAACACCTTGCTCATACATAGCCAGGAACATATTCACACAGAATTGAAGGTCTTAACCTGGAGCTGAACCTTTCCCATGGTTAGTATATATGAAACCCTTAGGGATTCCTAAACTTCCCGTTGAGTGCCAAGCCTAACCTCAAACAGTAAGGGTAAATAAAGTCTTTCTTTTGCAGAGACCTTCAGGCAGAACTCTATTGAATTTTCTCAGACTCAAAGTTGGGGAAGATTTTTTTACAGTTTTCCGGAGAAAAAAAGTACTGTGCTACTTCTTATCCTAGCAGCAGAGATAATCTGCTTGAATGAAAGAGCCCAACATTGTTTTTCTACAATTTCTATGGAGATGCTTTTTTTCCAGCATAGTTTGGGTGGCTTATCTAAACCATTATAGGGCTACCACCTTGTTCAGACAATTAAGGTCTTTCAGTATGCTTCAGACAACTAAGTATTGGATCAGAGGAGCCATTATACTGATCCTGCACAACAGATTCTTCTGTCCTACACATATATCTCATCCTATTGAAAAAGTTTTCTCCTTTTAGGAAGCCTTTTTTGACTGACAGCAGCTGGATTGCTGCTTCTCACTGCTGTGAGCAGTTGTGAGGCACCAATGAAAATCCTGGGAAGATCAGACTGCTCTTGCACTTGGTAGTGAAGGCATAGCTGTCCATGCTGCCATGAAGTTCTTCAGAAACCTGTTCTGTAAATTAAAGCTTTTTGTTAGCAAGACTTGGTGTCGTGGGTTAAGCAGAGCAGAGTTAATTTTTTTTTCCCTTTTCCCTTCTCTTCATAAATAGCTATCAGAAAGCTATGTTTTGGATTCCTGCTCAGGAGAGAATTGATAAGAGAAGAACAGAGAAGAACGTTTATAGTTATTGCTAGGATGTTGCTGTTTGTTCTCAAGGACGAGATACATTCAGCCTCTCTCCTCTCAATAGACAGAGAGAGAGCCCGACTTGGGCTTGGGATTTGCTTTTAAGTCAAGATTGAGAAGCAGACTGACCAATTATTCCATCCCATGCACGTCATACCCAGTATTTAGAAGAGGACTCTTCTAGGAGAGCTGTCCTTTCACTTCCGGGTTCATCTCGCTCTGGGGACCTGCGTTCGTTCTCACAAGGCCTTTCCCCCCCCTCCCCCCACGGTCGCCGTTAGCTTTCGGCCCGGGACACTCGTTTATCTCCGTTCCGTGAGTTTTGGCATCCTCCCTCTCCAGGAGGATCGTTAGCTGTTTTTTTTTCCTGCTTCGGTCAGCTCTCGGGTTGGGACGCTTGGGCTGTTATCTCCGTTCCGTGAGTGCCTCCAGGAGCGGTGCACCCCCTTTCCCCCCCTTTCTGGGGGAATCGTCTGTGCGGTTTCTGGGGATTATTAGCTGGCAACAGGCCGAGCCTTTTCGGGGGGGCAGTATCATTGTCAACAGGCCGAGCCTTTTTTTCGGGGGGGCAGCATAATTTTGTATCACCTATTCTCTCCCTCCTTCGGGGCCATTGGCTGGGAGTGGGCTGGGCCTTTGGTCATCAGGTGGGGAGGGGCAGTATCACTGTGTACCACATTGCATCTTTGTATATAGTATTATTTCTAATATTGTTGTAGTTTAGTAATTAAATTTTCCTTATCTCAACCCACGAGTCCTCTTTGCCATTTACCTCTTTAATTCTCTCCCCTATCATTGGGTGGGGGCAGGGACTGTGTGAGCGGGTGTGTGTGGTTTGGCCCCCAGCCAAGGGCCAACCCGCCACACCTGGGTCTGAACCATTGTGAGCTGAATGGGGGCAGTGGCTACCAAAGCACTCCTGCAGATCACAACTTTCATAGCAATGGAGGTAATGGAGATGGTCCAAAGCAGGTCAGTCTCAGTTGGCTCACCTGTTTTCAAACTTTGAGCAGCAGAGCAAGAGTAAACAACTGAGCTTGGGATCTGGCTGGTAAATCAAACAGGCTCCATACAGATGAGCTGGGCCAAGGATACAGTCTTATGAGATTCCAGTGACTGAAGAGAACTGGAGGAGAAACCTATCAAGGTAGCTTTGCAGGCAGTCAAAACTATCTGACTCTGCTATTTGGCAAATTTTCTGAAGAGGGAATCCAGGTGGGAGGTTATTTTTCACCTTCAGCCTTAAGTCAGACCTGCTGCTCAATCAGTAGAGCCGGTGTTTTTTAAGTGTAGCCTTTCTGGAGGGCAATAAACAACTGTGTTTCTCTTGACTGAACGAGACTTTGAGTAGCAACGGGCTGCCTGGCAACAGGATTGCTCCTAGCTGGCTGCTTGATGTCGACCAAGGCTACGTGTGACGCCATTCAGCAGATGCCAGCCGCGAGCTGATTACAGCCATACAGTGATCAGCCATTTGGATTCACACACAAACAGCCCATTCATGCTCAGCTGCTGCTTTCTTCCCCATGTAACAAAAAGGCTGTGATACAATGATGACACAGGGAATATCATCAGACCATAAGAAAGAACATTTAACTCCATCTTGTTTTCGAACAATGCTTCAGAAAATTACTCCCCTTAAGGTCCAAACAAAAATTGCCAAAGATGTGTTGTGGCAGCAGATTTTAGTGGCATTGACTCTCAAAAGGTACTTTGCTGGACGACTGTAGAATCTTCTACCTATTATGGGTAGGGTGGGTAAGGGCAGGTGAAAGGGGGAAAAGATCAGCATGCCTTGTTTTAAGCTGCCTGCTTTCAAAATGTACCAATCACAGCTGAGGCTCAAACATAGCATTGAACCAGAGTATGTGGTTCGCACGAGTGCTGTGGTTGCCTTTAAAACCCTGTCCAAACCCACAAAGCTGCTAATGCTCACGACCATGAAGAATTTGGTTTGCATTGCATACAGATTTTGTGACAATGGAATTTGAGGCTGTTTATTTATTTGTTTATGAATTTTTATTACATGGTGTTATAACACTTCTTACTGGAATACGCACAGCTAGAGAGATAAATTAGTGTCATAGTCCACGCTGCCCTGATTTTTTTTCCCCCTTGTATTCAAAAAGTAAACTTCTAGAGATATGTGTTGTTCATTGGAGAGCACCACTGATATCAGGAGCTCTGTTACTTGATCCAGACCTTTATTGCTCTTTAATCACAGAACACTTACTCAGCATCGTTCAGTGTATAAATTCTCCATCAAAACTTTTGCTGATTTCTGGAATGCTATTTTTAACTTTCTGTTTATAATATATATATGTGTGTGTGTATACTTGTGTATGCATGAAAATAATTTGGCAGGGGACCTTGCCACTTTATTTCTAGTTTTCTTACAGTTTTACTTATCATAGAATCATAGAATCATTAAGGTTGAAAAAGACCTCAAGGATAATCAAGACCAACCGTCAACCCACACCACCTAACCCACTAAACCATGTCCCTAAGCACCACATCTACACGTTTCTTGAACTACATATCATTGCATCAAAGAAAGCTAGATTGCATATCAGATGAATTTTATCCACCATCTTTCTGGGTTTTTTTGGTTTTTATTTAAATATTTGAACTACTATTTTACTTGTAAGCCTCCTAATTAAAAAATGTAAAATTATTTTTTCTCAATTCTGTTATTTTCACTTTATCCTAGTCTCTTTTTCTGTGGAATTTCGGGCTTTTTATGCAACCACAAAACTCACGTTTGTTTAGTTTGAATTTTTTTTCAACTAAGAGCTCAAGACATTTCAACATTGGATGTATGAGACTAATATGCATGGAAAAGGAAGAAAAACATAAAAATTTTCAATCGTGATAATAATAAAACTTTAAACATTCTTCCCACAACACGGAATAATGATGACTTTGTTCTAAGGGTGGTTATTTGATTCTATAAAGTGCCAGTGGTTTGGGTACATTTTTAAAAGCTCCAAAGAAAAAAAGTAAAACAAACAACAGTGACATCTGACACTTCATGTTTTAATTTACTAACTATCTGTGTGTTTATACCACATTGTCCAGCTTTACACAGAAACAGTACTTACTACAAGGTGTTCACAGTACGTCCCCCTCTAGTGGCCATTTCGTTTGATACGTTGATAAAGAGAACAAGCTGAATATTTTTCAGGAAAACAGGATTTTTTAATTAAATATAGGCTTTTTGACATATTTAATTTGGCTTTCAGAACTGTTTTTTTAGTTTGTTTCCTCTAAAAAAATTATCTAGAAGTTGAACTATCTTGAGTTTCAACTAATCTGTAAAGGCCAATAATTTCTCTGAAACAAGACCTGCTTGTGCTAGAAATAAATTGTGATGAAACAAGGGAGAAGGGGACTGAAAGAGTTGCTTGTCCCTGCTAAGGAGAGAAGGCACTTGAGACAGCTTACAAAAATATTCTGCAGAACACTAATCAAATAACATTAAAAATATCAAATTGATACTTCTGTGAAAAAAAAAAACAATATTACAGAATCACAGAATCTTTGAAGTTGGATAGGACCTTCTAGAGATCAATTTGGTCCAACTCCCTGCTCAAGCAGGGTTACCTACTGCAGGCTGCCCAGGACTGTGTCCAGTCAGGTTTTGAATATGTCTAAGGATGGAGACCTGACAACCTCTTCAAGGAACCTGTTGCAGTGTTTGAACACCCTCACAGTGAAAAAAAAAAAAAAAAGAAAAAAAAAGTGTTTTTTTTTTTTTTTTTAATTATCAGATGTCTTGTATTTCAGCTTGTGCTCAGAGAGAATTCTTCCTACTATGGTTAGGTCACAAAATGATGACAGTCTCAACCATTCTGTGCAGTCCGGAGGCGCAGAAATAGAGAAAGACTGAGACCCCCTCTCATTGCCATCTTCCAGGGTGTTATGCTGAAAAGAAGAATAGGACAGTCTTGTACCTATTTGTGCTTGTCATTAGCAATGGTTAATGGTCAGAATAGTCCTGTGATAGCAACAGTGGTTATCTTTGCAGGATGCTTCAGGCAAAACTTACATGAACCCACATATAAACATTGTTCATATTGCAAGTACGTGTTCAAACAACTTTGAGTTAATTTAAGTTGAAAATACTCCCATAATATATTTTCTTCAGTGATCTTGCTGAAATTCTTACATCCTATTTTTGATCCTTAGATCTGAAAGCTCCTTGAAGAGGAATCCAGGTTTATCTTCATTGTGCTAATGCAGAAAGAGGAGTGAGTTAGCTAAATTTACTGTTATAGCAGTTATGGTATCATTCTTGTGACCAAACACCTTAGACCTTTTAATATCTTTTATGCCTGACCTATCCTTATTTCATATAATCTCAGGAATATATATATCTTGTTGTGCCCTAAGTACTTCATTAGTCTGTAATGCATGCTAAAAGGAAATAATCACAGTGCATATTAAACACTCATTTTCTTTACCCTGTAGAGCAGACAGCTGTCAAGGAAGGGTTTTGATAAATCATGAAACCTAACAAATTACAAAGAAAACACCCATTAGTTACAAGCTATTGTCATGTAAATAATACATTTATTTCATAAATAGTGTCCTAATTGTCAGAAAGGCAGCATGAGGCACAAACAAATATGATTAGACCAAGATGTAAACAAGAATATGAAATATTGATCAAAAGCATTTAAAAGTTACCCAGAACCTAGTAATTTGTGGATGGGGCTTGCCCAGGCAGGAAGTGAAAATAACAAAGAGATGATGTGGAGAGGGAAAATATAATGATCTTTGAATAACAGGATGCTGAACAAATAATGTGATTTCATGCTAGGGAAAGTAAACAATAGGGAAATGAAAGATGAATTCTCTTAAGAATGATTATAGGGAATTAGAGATAGAGGACAAAGGAAAAAGCAAATATATTAAATAATTACCATCAGCCAACATAAAGGGGGAGAGGGATGAAGAATTGAGCTTTGCTGAAAAGAAGAAATTCTTTCCAGAGAAGTGCTCCTTAGGAACTCCATAATGTCTACATAAAAGAAATTACGTTTAGTCATTCTTACAGATGTCAAAAAGGGGAGTTCCTTTAAGAATGTTAAAGTGACAAGTCATGGAGTGACTGAAAGCCTTTAAGGGAAATGAAGCTTTTTCAATAAAAATATTAAGATATGGATTGCTGGTTTAAAGGAGAATCACACGTTCTATCCATTCGTGTAAAAAGTCTATGAATGAGTCAGCTAATTAAACTGTTCAAAATGGAGAGGTGGAAATATGAAATGAGAGACCACTTCTTTTTCCTGATGGAGACCATTTCAGAAATTAAGTAGAAGAATATTTTTAAAAGTACTATTGATAGATTTGATTGACAAATGGAGAATTCATGATTAACAATATGATACTTTAGGGGGTTTTCTGACATTTATTATACGTAAAAGTATTTTTTTTATATATATTATTTTTATGATGAGAAAGGAGTACTGGTTTGTATACTCAGCAGCTACCATCTAAGGTGCAGACTTGCTGTGGGATACGGGATCAGTGATTTCATGTCTCTGGTGTTCAGCCAAGTCTTGATAAAGAGTTCAGAGAGGCTTGCATTTCTTCCCTAATTCTCTCTGTTTCTGCAGTAAGCTTTTTGGAATAACACTTAGTTACTGGTCTTCTGTCACAGGCTTGCCAACCTGGTAAACAGGGCTTTAAACTAAAGTTGCTGGGGGAGGGGAACCTCAATTTGTCCCAGTCATACTGTTTTGAAACCAGGGCCAGCAATAGATGCCCAGAGCCTGGAGAAGAATCACAGGTCAGCAGGAAAACACCTGAAGGGCAACACAAAGGACTTCCAGCCAGTAAGTCAGCTTCATCAGAGGCTAAGCTCAAGTGCATCTATGCAAACACACATAGCATGGGGAATAAACAAGAGGATTTAGAGACATGTGCATGCCTGAAGGGCTGTGATCTTATTGGCATCACAGAGACCTGGTGAGATGGCTCCAACAACTGGAACATTGGAATAGAAGGACTCAGGCTTTAGGAAGGAGGGGCAGAGGAGATGAGGAGGGGGTGTTGCCCTCTGTGTCAATGACCAGCTGGAGTGCATGGAGCTCTGCCTGGGGATGGATGAGGACCTGGTCAGGATTAAAGGGAGGGCAGGGACAGGTGATGTTATAGTGGGGGTCTGCTACAGGCCACCTGACCAGGAAGACCAAGTGGATGAGGTCCTCTATAGAGAAAGGAGCAGCCTCACATTCATAAGCCTCGGTCCTCATGGGGGACTTTAACCACTATGATATCTTTTGGAGGGAGAACACAGCAGGGCACAAGCAAGCCAGGAGGTTCCTGCAGTGTACTGGTGATAACTTCCTTCTCCAAGTGACGGACTTTAGTTATAGGATGAGGAGTAACAGTTTTAAGCTGAAAGACATTAGATTTCGATATTAGGAAGAAATCTGTCACTGTGAGGGTGGTGAGGTGCTGGCACAGGTTGCCCAGAGCAGCTGTGGATGCCCCATCCCTGGAGGTGTTCAAGGCCAGGCTGGATGAGGCTTCGAGTAACCTGGTCTAGTGGGAGGTGTCCCTGCCCGTGGCAGGGGATTGGGACTAGATGATCCTTAAGGTTCCTTTCAACTCAATTATTCTATGATTCTGAATGCCACCGAATTAAAATAATTCATCATAGTAAAAAGATATCAAAAAAGTTAATGCAGAGAAGGCTGAATCATGCAGGTAGATACAAAACAGTCTTTTGA
The DNA here is from genome assembly GCA_011057875.1 of Pterocles orientalis. NCBI lineage: Eukaryota > Metazoa > Chordata > Aves > Pterocliformes > Pteroclidae > Pterocles > Pterocles orientalis. The sequence goes on from WKFP01015483.1 coordinate 360,159, forward strand.
ATTAAAATTGCTTAAAAGAGGCCAAACACAACAGGAAAAAAAACAGGAGTGGGAGAAATGTTGAAAACATCCTTTAAATGTGCCATGAAATATATGGTTCCCAAAGAGAAAATGAAGAGAATGCCATCTTAGTGTGCTATGGGAGGGTAGCATAACTCTTAGCAGGTGGTATTATTGCTGTGAAAGGCACTTGTTATACCTCACCCAGAGCACTTTATGCAGCTTTTGTTGCAATATCTCAGCAAGAACATAATTACCCTTGAGACAGTAAGAAGCAGAGCAACTAGAATAATATCCTTTGAGATGTGTCATATAGAAAGGTTAAAGGAGTTTGACCTAGTGCAATAAAAGAGATTTTCTAACAAATTAATTGAAGTTACTGGGGCTATTAACAAGTTACCAGTCATCATTTGACAACAGAAAATCACAGAAAATAAATCTTATTAAAATGGATTAATTTTAACATTTAGCCTACTAAAGCACACAACACACAACAGACCAGATGCTCATCTGGGAAAGCTGGAGGTCAGGCTACGAATTCCATCAAATTACACTAATTTATACCTGCTGAGGATCTATCTTGCGATTAATTTGCTCTCAGAACATTCTTATTCATGTTAAACCTTTAAATTTTTGTAAGCAGAATAACTTACTAAAATGGATAAATAATTCTTTCAACGTGAGACACAGACTGAATATCAAGGGAGTTTTTCTTTTGTTTTGTTTTATTTCTCCCTTAGTGTCATGTCTACTAAGCAGTACAATCAAGACAGATGAGAATAGGGTTCTTTGATCAATCAGATTTCAGACAGAAGTTGTGGGAAGACTTTTTTCCTCTCTATGGCACAGTTCAAGTGTTTTGGGATCTTCTCAATGTCAAGTTTAATTTCATTTATTTCTTTATTGTAGTGAAGTATTTGCCTGGGGGAAAATGCTCAGTTTAGAAAGATGCTGCCCTTAGATCATATATTAAAGTGCATGTTTACTTGACATGTTTTCAAAAGTTAAGTTTAACCTAGGCTGACATACACTTAGTAACAAAATAAGGCCTATAGTTTCATAATACTGCATCTGCTAGTTGCTAAACTTGATGAAAAACTTCTCCAGAATGTATAACCTGTAAAAGTTGCTATATGATAGTAATTCAATGAATGAAGGCAGTATGTTGTCAGAAGAAACAAAGACATATGAAAAGAAAGGTAAATACAAGTCCAAAAAGCCTGAACTCAGGTAAGTGTTCAGATTGATGACATTTTCCTTCCATTAAACAAGACACTCATCTGTTAGAACTGGCATGTTACATTAGCTGAAGGGGTACTAGCTGACAACATATAAAGATAGAATTTAGATTGTTGTGACTTTTTTTTTTTTTCTTTTGACCCATCTGAGGCTTGATGCATTACTTTGAGGACAAAGAGATGTCATGTGTTTACCTCCAGTCAAATCCATGTTGTCTGACCTGGAGTTTAAATAATGTATTTGATCAGTGTTGTCAATGAAGGGCGGAGACGAAAGTACTCTCATCTCTTGCCTCAGTTAAATACAATCCTGGTATCTGTTTTATTGCAGTAAATGGGTTTGGATTTACATACCATATAGCATGAGAAAGGGAGGAAGAGTTTGTCCTTCAAAAAAGTGCTCCTATGTTTCGCTCATTGACCAGCAATTGCAGCTCACTTTTGGCTTAAGTGGGATTACGTGATTTACAATTCTCTTACAGCCTTTCCTCCTTATCAGTGAGAGAATCACACAACAGCTGTTTCTTTCAAAACAGTCTAGGGAGAAAAAATAAAAAAACCAACCAAACAAAAAAGGCTAAATCAAAGCTGAACACATCCACAACCAAACCTGCACATCTTGCACCCAATTTGAAATGTTTCCTTTACTCAAAAATAAAACTAGTGATGCAGATGGAAAACAAATGAACCCACTGGGCTTGAATACTCACAGGCAACAATGAAGACTAGATTTTTCTTTTTTCTCTAAGTGCTGCTGCACAGGCTAACCATGCATTGCTAATCATATTTACAGAGTTGATGTGCTCAAAGGACATACTGGTGAGAAGCAGAGTGTAGGGAATATGACCTCATGCTTTATGCATTTCAAGAAAATGTTGGAAGAGGTTGTGAGAAATGTTGTTGAAATTGGAAGAATTCTGTTAGTAGTGGTGGGAAAATGAAGAGAGTTTTTAAATGTGTACCAGCTAAGAAAAATAATCACTTGGATTTAATTGACTCTAGTTGAAGACCTGCGGCATATATTTTGATCAGTTCATAGCATTTTTTTTTAATGTTCCCCCTATTTTCTTCCCTATTTTGAAGAGACAAATAAAGCTGAAAACATAATGTTTTCTATATTCTTTGCCTTAGACCTTCACAGAAAAATGATTGATTCTGTCCTTTCCAAGTGGCAATGGATCTAGAGTCTCAAATTTGTGATAATGAAAGTTTCCTGATTTTCACAAAGCTTTTTTGTTTGTTAGGTTGTTGTTTGGTTTCCTTTTTTTGTTTACTTGTTTTAATTATCTCTTCTAGAATATCTTTTATTTCTCACAAAAAGCCATATAAACATAGTCATAGTGCTGTTTCTAAAATGTCCACAGAAAAGTATTTCTAACCATTGTTATTCACTGGATACAGATGGGAAGGAAGAACCTTTCTCACCAAAGTGAATCTAAGATGTAATGCTCAAAAGGGTTAAGGCAGTGAGTAAGGTGTAAGAACACTGACAGTAGTAGTAGTATAATATCCCTACATATAGCCCAGATGTACACAGTGTTACATATCTATTTAGACCATTCTCATGGCAGGTGATTAAAGACAAGTGACTTTATATTTAAATCGGAATATATGACTTTATAACCATCACATATATGTACAGAAACCTTTCATCCATTCAAACCAGTTTTTTGGCATCAGGCCCATTTCTATTGCCTGGAAGATAAAGCAGTTTAGAGGTTTAGAAAGCACATTTAATGTGCTCTAGTCTAGTTATTCTCATAGTTACATTTTTTTCTCTCTTCTTTTCTCAATTGATCTTCATCCTGACCTTGACTTGTCTTGTACTGTTGTGCTGGATGCAAAGTGGATATTTAATTTTGGAAGAGAGAGTTCCATATTTATGGTGGGACCTCTGATCTGACTTCAAAGGGGAATTAAGGTCAGTGCTGAAGTGTTTAATTTTAGTGGTTTGCCAGAGGACAGGATCTGGTGTTATCACCTGTATAGGTTTTTAAGAGGATAATCTATAAAAGTCATAATACTGACCCTGGAAACCACCTGAGGTGGTTAATTGCAGATACTATCAGCAGGATGATGATTCTCAGGAATTTTGGTGCATCTTTGCCTTTACAATTTACCATCCTGCTGAAACAGATAATTCAATCAGGCCACTTCTTGATCAAGACAGCAGTGTGGGTCCTTCTCCTTCACCCAGTAGACAGTCATTAAAAATACTAATTGGGAATATACAAAACCCTGAATCAACTCTGCCCTCTGATTTAAAGCAGAGATTTTGAATCCGTCTCCAGCGTCCCAATTGAACACATAGACCGTTTGATCAGAGAATATGCCCAGGTATTGCTTTCATGATATCTAGCCATATTTAAAGAGTCAAGCCTAAACTGGGCTACATGTAATACGAAAGGAGACCGAGTCTCTAATTTAATGGCAGTGAAAATTATAAAGGAAAGACAGATAGAGCTTTTCCTGGAAGAATTTGCACTCAAATAACCTACGAAAATTCTCTTGAGACTAGACATGGTCATTCCAATATCAGGCTTTCCTATAATTTTTTTATTGAAGCTGTTTCAGTTTTTGTAAGCTAATAAATATTGATCAGCTGCGACTGTAGGAAAACATGACAGCAATCATTTAGGACAGAAGATTTGTTCTCTGTTCTTAAACATGTGAGTAGACGAAGATTATTATTTGTTACAAAGTGGAGTGTTTTCAACAGAAGACGAATGGGAACAATATACTCTCAAATACCTTATACTCTAATTGTTAGTGCATTTAGTTAAGAAAGGTAAATTTGACATGACTTACACATAAAGAAAGAACTTAAGCTTTTCCATTTCTAGAATATTTTAATTACTCGACTAAAAGGCAGAAAGTTATTTTCTTATCTAGCTATCTTCTGCAGGAAAATACTATCTCCTTTCTCTCCTTTTTTAGAAAAGTGTTTAGCCATTTAACTTCAGAATAAGGATCAGTTTATGAATCTTGAGAGGACTAAGCCATTTGGAAGTTAAAAGCCTACTTCCCTCAGAGACCACTACTAAAATTTCTGGCTTCTGAAAAGCATGAGTTGAGAATCCTACCTTTCCTCTGACACTGTATAGGAGACCCCAGGTAGAGATCACTAATTCCCCTTCCCAAAAAAATACTTTAATCACTACTGCAAGTGAAACCTGGTGTCCCTCTTCCTTTTTCTTTGAATGGTGCCATGAACTCATCTAACATTCAATAGAAAATGCTTGCTTTGAAAGATGGATACTAATGTGTTATACCTTTTACAAAATGTGTTAATTTGTTGAAATTTTTCAACACTGGAAGAATATCAAAGCTTTTAATTTCACCACAGATGTTTCAGAGTTTAAAACCTCTAAGAAACGTTTTGCAAATTTGACATCCAACAAAAATCAATGAGTTCATACGTGGTTTCAAACAATAATCACATCCAATCAATTTTTCATCTTGCATAAGGTTTTCAGGACACTCATTAAGCTATTCTGGATATATTGAAAAGATATTGATTTCTACTGAATGTGTAAACAAATCATTTGAATGTTACTGTATTGAGCACTCACAAACTCTGTAAATAAATTCAGGAAAATAGAAAGTAACATACAGTTCTAGCACGCAGGCTTGTAATAATAGGTTCCCCTTACAGAACATAATTCTTTGTCACAAGGGCACGTTGTTGGATCATGTTTTACTTGGTGTTCACAAGGACCTCCAGATCCTTTTCTGCAAAGTTAGAACATAGAGTCAATCCCAGAAATCAGAGGCAGTTGAATATGACATTTGTAGCATTGCTTTCTACGGGTTCTTCACAACAACAGTGATTCTTGTAGGCTTAGACAGTACTTAAGTTTGATATCCCCAGGCTTTTCAGCTTTACTCCATGATTTCTGCATCAATTCCATTGACTACTGCTTGCCATTTATGTAGAACGGCATTCCCAGTGCATCAAGAAGCTTCAAAAGAAGAATATACCACATACTCACAAAATTGTTGCATTTATTAATAGAATTAAATAATAATACTTTTTCATTCTACAAAACTTACTCATATGAGTTTTCATTACTCATAAGAAACATACAAGTGAACTACGCACATGATGCAAGAATACTTCAGTTAGATGTGAATTTGCTTGTTACAGTTTATTTAATTTTTTTAAAATCCTCCAATAATAGTAATAGATTAATTTACATTTCTAAGTAAACAACAATTTAATGATCAATAATTATCACAGTGTGATAAGGATATTTAGTTTTTCTCCAATATTTTTTGGCAGTGGATCTTGAAATACTTTGCAATGGAGTCTAAGACTATTTAATCCATGTAAAAGTTGCACGATATACAGCACAGAAGGCAAATACAGTGGCAACACTAGTAAAAAATTGAACACAGGTGAACCCAACCACTTTTGTTTCCTTTCTTTTCCCAACATATGAAAAAAAAGAGTGAGCAGTTCTTTTGATATCTTCAAATAGTAGAAAGTTCTAGTCGAATTTCTCTACGTCCTCTTTCTATTTCTTACTAGCTTGAAAATCCAAAACAATCTATGATGTTGAACTTTAAAAATGTTGCCCAATTATCTCTAAGAGCTCATTGTCTTAAACACCTGCTTCTTCTCAAACCCCAAATTTTTGTTGTTGAGAAAGGCTATATTCCATCATGGAGTACCTTCACCTGCTGCTGTAGATCACAATATCAACATATTTTTCCACTGAATATAGAGATATACTGCAACTGAGAAGATAAGGAGAAAGAAGACATTTTCTGTGACTTTGCTGCCACAGCAGAAATCTTGTACAGACCATGCTGACAGGACCTGCTGATTTCTCCTCTGACCACCTTAAAGGTTGCCTAGTGTTTTGCAAACCTCATCTCTGAAAACTTTTCACTCACATCACCTCCAAAGCACACATTGTAGTAACTGCCTTAATAAGTCAATGTTTCATAAAAGACACTTATGTCGAGAAACAGCCTGTACATTACTCACAAAGTCCTTTCTTCAACCAACCTTACAGCCCCCACATCAATAAGGAAGGGAACAACCGTACAAAGTAAAGAGCAAAGGATTTCTGATAAGAATTGCTTAGTGCTGGGGCTGATTGACTCTCTCCGACACCTTAAATCTTCCTGCATCAGGTAATGCCTTTCCTGAAGCCACTGCTGGTTCTAGTTGATAAGGGTACTTGAAATACTGAAAGCTGTGATCTTGTTAAAAAGGGTCAAAAGAAGCAATCTTAGTAACATTTCAATGGTTGGATTATTGCTGCTGAGGAGAGCAGTAAATGCCACTTGCAACTAAGTTTTCTACTTCATCCGAGGTGCGGATAACTGTTCTTCTGATATCTTTCTCCCAAGGAAAGCTCTGCAGCGGTACGCTAAGGAAAGTCATTACATATTTAAAGGTACAACTGTCTTGGACAAATTCAATGCAGTGGGAAAAAAGAACATAAACACAAAACCAGGGAAAAAAAAAGAAAGGAATTACTTAGAGGCATATTGTTTATTTAATATATTTTATTAGACCAGGGAAAGTATGCCAAATGTCTCATATTATTTCTTTAAAATCAACTAAGATGTGTAACTACATTTGTAAGATTTTTTAAAATATGTACTGCATCTTTAAATGCCCCAATCTGTTTTCTTGTCATGACTGCTCAGCTAACATATACCTTCTTATCCAAGATGCATTACATCTACAGTTTTCCTTTCCTTTTTGCTTTTATTTGCCTTTTCTAAACCTAAAAGATGAGCTGGAATGGCTGATCTCATCTTTGACCAGCCATAGGGGACAGAGGATGGGAACATCCTATCAATGGCAATCAGGAGGCTTGACTGGACATGATCTGGAATAAGAGAAACCAGGAGCTATCCTGCTTCTTGAGATTGGACTGTATACACTGACTTTGAATCAACAAGGTTGGTCATCTACACAGTGCAGATAATTTCTGGCTCTCAGAAATCAATAAGCACAATCCCAATTTTTTGAATGAATGTTGAAATAACACTAGAAAGGGTAGGTATGGCCTGATGTGGTGGGGATGTCCAGGATTTGAATGAAGTTTGTCCAGATAGGAAGTGCACAATAGGGCAAACTCCAAGCGGCTTGAATAATTTCTAGAAGGCTCAAGAGAGCCACAACCACAGATGCTCTGATCTGAATTGTTCCCATGTACTTTCCTGTGTATTTTCTGCATTAAAGCAGTTTGTATGCAAGGAGGTAGAATGCAACAGCTCACTTGATCTTACTCAATGTTATTTAGGGAACAGCAGCACTGGATGTTGTGGACAGAGAAGAGGTCATAAGGAGGCTAAAGTCAGTGAGGCTCAGACTGGAGCTAATACAGTTGCATAGCATTAAGATTGTTCACACATCACATTTAGCTGTGTTGGAGTCCGGACATAACAAACATATACCTGGCTATACTGTTTTATGTAGGCAACACTGTATAGTATGGCTGCTGAATCAAAGACAGGAATTTGAACATTAAGAAAGAAAGGAAGAAAGGAAGGAAGGAAGGAAGGAAGGAAGGAAGGAAGGAAGGAAGGAAGGAAGGAAGGAAGAAAGAAAGAAAGAAAGAAAGAAGAAAGATATAGGAGAAAAAAAACCAAAAAGGAAACGGAAGGTAAGAGAAAAAAGTCAGCTAGCATTTAGATGCTGTAATATTTTCAAGACTGAACCTGATATAGGGTTGAGCAACTTTGTCTGACCCTGTAGTTGCCCCTGCTTTGAGCAGGACTTTTGATGAGAGACTTCCTGAGAAAGAAAAGAAGCAACACCTGCATAATATATATTTTTTAAAAAAATCACTGTAAATTTCTATGAAGTCTATAGTGAACAAAATGCCACAGGCAACAAGAGTTCTCTTTGTGCTTGGGGGTTGGAAAGACATATTTTGTTGATCGGTATGTCTATTTTTGTGAACTCATTTATTCTATTTTGCTCCTTTCCTTTCTTTTTATTTTTCCCTTAGCATGCTACTTTTTATGTCCTCTATTATTTTACAGACATTACTACGTCTTGACCTGCTGACGGTGCAGCTTGTTCTCACTGTGATACCGGCTTGAGTTGACTACATTTTGCTCAAATTCTCTACAGACTGATAGACCTCCAGCTGTATTCCCAAGTCTTTTTAGTCCAGGGACCTAATTTAGTCAAACTAGGAGATGCTAAGCAGGCTGTCAGAGACACTTTTATTGCTCTCCACTGACCAGTTATGGAGTTGAGATAGTTCATTTAGGGGGACTGGTTCATTTCCCACCAATTTCTTCTATTCCTTACACCACCCTCCCTTCTATCTCTGCTGCACATATTTAGAACACTACACATAAGGCTTACCTGAGCCTAAGTTAGATGCTAAATTAGTCACACTAGACTTGGGACTTTGTAAACAGTAACATCATCTTCTCTTTCATAAAAGCAAAAAGAAAAGTTAGTTATTTTCTAGGCTAGCGCCTCTCTCTCTACTGCTTATAGTGTACCAAAAGCTACAACTGTTCTAAAACTGACTTATTTAATCACCACATAGAACACACCTGTCCCAGCTAAACCCACTTTCCCCCCACCTTGTAAGACACTACCACCTTGTCTGGTGTTTCAAAATTCCAGTTTGATGTTCAACATGATATTTGGAATATTTACACTGCAGCTGTTCCTTGTGCTATAGTCTGTTTCCATTGTGCAGTGGAGATCTGCTAGGAAACACTGTTCATAACTAAAATAATGCACTTTGTGTACATAGAATTGCAGAGATAAAGAAGAGAGATACAATGAACCTGGAGCACTGCCCCATTTTTGGTGAACTAAGATGTTACAAATGGGCAAGAAGTCAGAGAGACATCCTAAAGTATTTTATTTTTGCAATACACTTACATTTTTCTTGCAAAAGTTAAAGGAGGAGAACTGTGAATTTCAATGTATGGAGATTGTGCAAGTCTTACTCTTTTGCCTTAGCCCTCTGTTCTGCACCAGGAGGGGTGCAGTGTTCTTTCCAGATCTCAGTGAGAAAGGCACAGCAGCAACTGGTGTAACACAACTCCTGTAATAACAATAGCAACAGCACAATAGGAATTAGGGAGAGAAATATACATAGCAAATAAATCATATGTTCCTTCAGATTTTGGGAACGCCACTCTTGTGCAGCATCAGACAGATCCCAGATGAACAGCCAGAGCGTGCTGTGTAGATCCCAACCATAGAGAGATTCACCACCCCATCACTACCATGTCTCCTTATGTCTAGTATAAGTAACAAAACTATAGATTTGTTTTGACAAGTATTTTTTATGCCCACTAGAAGAGATCTAGCTACGTATGTCTAGGAACTGTATCCTGGGATAGTTCATACCGAAAGCCTTTCAGCATGTTCCCCTTTATGTTTAGTGTTACACTGTGGTCTCAAGTTATCTATTGGTATCTCAAGCCTTAGCCCAAGGTCCACCATGGCTGCCAGTGTTTGCTCAAAATCACTAGCTCCTTGGATGCAAGATCTGCAAGACTCCCAGTAAACCCTCAGCCTTCTTCCGTACTAACCAAAGTACTGGAATATACCAGATATTTTGATCTACAAAATGAAGAGGATATGGCACTGTGTGCGCCATGCAACACTCGAAGTATTAGTGACATTTACAGAAATATCTGTTTACTAATATGTTATCACAAATTACATCACTGTGCATGTTATCATGTATGCCTTATTTACTCACAGTTAGACCTTTCATTAATTTGTATTAAATAAAATATTAATGAGTAACTGAATGTTTGGTCTGTCATTCCAACCAGTAACAAAAATTTCCCATACTCTTTTGTGATAATATACCTAGTGACTAGTGAAAAAGAATTGTATCTTGCAATGGAATTTATATTGTGAGCGTTTAATGGACTCTAACGTAATCTTCCAATTATTATGATTTTTAAAAATATATATATTTTTTTAAGCTATAGCACCTGGGGAAGAAGATTTCACATGAAAATCTTCCATTTGCCATCTGTTCATGTGTGAAAACAGATGGGGGCCTCAGATAGATGCGGGGCCAACATCATGTGTTTGACAGGATGGTCTTTTGTTGAAGGCACCGAGTTAGGATTGAGAAGATCTGTGCTAAACTGTCTCTGACAAATAGCTTTTGAATAATCTTGAGTGAGTAATTTAATCCCATTCTCCCTCCTCTGTGTAACTAAAATAATCTTAATTTTTTTTAATTATATTCATCTTAATAAAGATGAATTCAATACACTGGAAGCTGGTAGCTAACTAGGAATCAGTGAACAAGATCTCATATTTAGAATGTGTTCTGAACAAAGGATGATCCAAAATTACGAAAGGGATAGTTTACCCCAAGGAAGTAAACTTCAGAGTATAAGTAAGAGGAAAGACAAATATATAGTCAAGAACATCAATGATAATTGGGAGTTCTGTGGGAAAAAATTCAGAGATGATGACAAAACTGCAATTTTGCAGCTAAGAAATGATACGTATTAGTTTTCTGAATTCTCAGATATTTTTGCCTTACCATAGACCACAAAGGCAAATAAATAAATTCTTTATCCTTCCTTCTTCCAAGTCTCACTCTGATAGCAAGCTGTACTGGTAAAGGTATCTGCTTTAATCTAATATGCATAGACATTTTACTTAACTCAACATGATATTTAAACTGAAAATATCAGCATACAAATCAGAATGTGTATATTAGAAAGATTAAGAATATCCATTTGACATTTTAATAAGTCAACATCCAGGTCATGCTGAATTTCATGTCAGCAGGACCATGTAAAGATCAGTACTTGGATAGTAAGTTGTTCAACAACAGAATTAAAGATCTGAAGTAAATGTAAAATTATTGGATAACTCAAAAAAAAAGGTGAAATAAAGATAAGAACAAACAGTAATATTAAGTTACAAGACTAGTCTAATCTATTTTATGTAGGCTAATGAAAAATTAGATATCTGGGGAAAAAAGCTGTGAGGGTCATGCAGCCTTAAAGAATGAAGAATTATAGTTTCCTCCCTTGAAAACAATGGCTCTTAAAAGCCTTATTTGACATCAAAAGATCAACATCAGCCTTCCTTGCAATGATATAGGGAGAAGAGTGTCATGGTTTGACCTAACTGGCAACAAACACCATTCAGCTGCTCGCTCACTGTCCCAACCCCTAGAGAAGAGGGGAGACAATTGACGGGGTACTAATGGGTTGAGATAAGAACAATTTAATAACTAAACTACAACAAAACTGAAAATAAGAAAGATAATAATAATGATAACAATAATCTATACAAATATACAAATACACAAATGAACGATACACAGTGCAACTGCTCACCACCTGACGACCAAGGCTCAGTCCATTCCCAGCTAACGATTCCAGAGCAGATAGTCTTGAAACTGCAATCTTGGAAAAGAGGTAAGAGCCTAAGTGTCCAATAGAGCAAGAGCCAACCAAGAGAGTCAGAGATGACAGAGTGAGCTAGCAAGAGACGACCCAGAGAGAGAGGGAGAGAAATTCTGGACAGATCTTCATCTATGTACTGGGCACGACGTGCATGATAAGGAATATGCCATTGGCCAACTTGGGTCTCAATCCTAAACCTAAGATTGAATCCTAAGCCTGTAATTATGGGTTATGCTCCCTCACAGCTTCTCCTGCACATGTACCCACTGGCACACCAGAGAAGCTGAAAAGTCCTTGACTGTCCCAGCAGCAACTATAAACATCAATGCATTATCAGCCTTCTTAACACAAATCCAAAACATAACTTCTTACTAGCTACTATGATGAAAGTTAACTCTGTTGCAGCTGAAACCAGGACAAAGAGTTAGAAAAATACTCTGAAATTAAGAATTGATATGCAAATAAGTCAGACACTGATTTTTATATATAGAATCGTAGAACCACAGAATACCTCAAGTTGGAAGGCACCCATAAAGATCACTGAGTCCAACTCCCTGTTCCCCACAGGACTACCTAAAAGTAATTCGTAAGACTAAGAACATAGTCCAGACATTTATCGAACTCTGAAAGGCTTGGTGCCTGACTGCTTACCTGGGGAGTCTGTTCCATTGACCAACCACCCTCTCAGTGAAAAATTTTTTCTCAATGTCCAGTCTGAACTTCCCTTGACACAACTTCATTCCATTTCCATGTGTCCTGTCACTGGTAACCTCAGAGAGGAGATCAGCACCCCCACCCTCTGCTGCCCAAAATGTTAACCTCATAGTACGTTCATGTCTGGGATCTGCAATTTGTAAAGGATTTTGAAGAGTTTGAAACAACACCAAAAAAAAAAAAGACCCCACTGAAAATATCAAAGGATTAGAGAAAATGTTTTAGGAAGAAGGACAATTTAAAAGCACAGCCAACTCAGTTTGTCTAAAAGATGTTTGAGAATTTGATTAATGTGTGTCACCAACAAAAGTACCAGGAAACAAAGGGATCTTCAGTCTAGATGTTAAAAACATAATGAGAAGAAACTTCTAGATAGTGACAACAGGCAAAATAAAATGATAAATAAAACTTTTTTTTTGTTTTTGAATAGTGGAAGTGAATCGTACTTTGAACACATTATTAAAGTAGCTATTTATTTGTGAGAAGGATCCATTTAGCCTTCTAATTTAATCAGATGACAAATGAAGCACACTTTTTTTTTAAATAGTGGAGATTAATTGTATTTGGAACACACTATTAAGGTGTTTATTTGTGGGAAGGATCCAATACAGTTCATTTAAATTCCTCATTTATATTAAAATTTTGAGATCCTGGTGAATCTGCCATCCTAAAGTGACAGAATGTGAAGGACAACAGAGTGAAGATCTCTGGAGGGAAATTGTGTCTTCCGAAGTTTGGTGGACAAAGTATTTTCCTGTTGTTTAAAGGCATCATCTTATCTTTCCTTCTTGAGAGACACTGAAGTCAGAACTGAGTAACCAACATGTAAATGTTTAATATCCATATAGGTATGAGGGAATATCCTGCCTGCCATCCTGCTGTCAGTCCATGAGTCCTTTTACTTTCCCATCATTCATATGCAGGCACCTTGGATGACCTAAGGCTTATTGAATGGTACTAGGGACCTGTATTTCTTAAAACTGAGTTCCATCCCTTGTTTAGAATGAAAGATTAAATACTTACTTCAAGCTTTAGCAATAACTAGGTCCGTAAATTAAAGCTGCTAACACCACCCATTTGTTGGGTTTTCTAAATGAGCCTGGATGCCATTCTGAAAATCGTGTTTTAGCCAAAAATAAATTATCTTCTGAGTACAGTGATAACAGAAACAGTTGAAATAACATGTCAGGTGACTTACTGGAAACCAGTCAAAATGTTATAAGGTCTAGAGTCTTTGTTATTTGTTTTTAAATTTAGAAATGGAGACAAGAAACCTAAACTTATTATTTATAAACCACAGCAGTGCAACAGGCTAATTGGTAATCAGCAAGAAAAATTCACCATAGTCTTCTAAAACAGAGGAAAAAATCCCAAATTTTGCAACATATCTGTTAGATCCTAATTTGCTGTCACTTAGAAAAAAGAACAATGATAACAATATTTTATTATTGAGGTCAGCACTCTGAAGTACAGGGTTTAGTGGCAAGATTAACAGTGGCAGTATGAAAATACATGGTATTATGGTTTTGTGGAAATATCAAGTGGAAAATAATTACTACCGAGCAGTAACTGAGCAAAATGGATGCATCTTCAGGAGCAGAGCTTATTGCATACATTTTGCAGAAGCCTTATTTTATCCCCCTTTCTCTTCTTTTTTGGCCAAATTAGAACATTATGTGGATATATAATACTCCCAATGAAGTGTTCTTAAGCCCAAGGGCGAACTTTTGAAGAAAAAGAAAATTTTTGAATAAAAAGAAAGAGAGAAAGCAGTCCCAAAGTACTGAATATCCCCATTTTCAGGACTAATTTGAGAAATAGAAGACTGTCAGTGCTGAACCTACTTGTCATGCTTTTCTTCAAGTATCCTTACTGGACAGGGTTAATCATTATGTGTGTCTTTTTCTCATTATTCTGAAGTAAAAGTTATACAGAAAAGGATCTCATTTTCACTTCCCACTGTACTAGAACATACCACTAAACCCCCACACACTGAGCTTTTTTTGCTGGTGGTGAAACGGTAATGTCAGTTTTCTAGATATTTTTACACAGAAGACACTGAGGTTTACATAGAAAAAAAAAGTCACATTCCTCAATTCATTCTTTCTCTCTGCCTCAGAAAGTGGATATAAAATGATAGTGTTTCCCAAATCAGAGAATTGTTGCTAAAGATCCCAAAGACATAAAAATACTTGCTATATCTTCTCAAATAACTTATACTTTTTTTTTGAGAGAAATGAGGAGCCCAAACTTCAGTCAGACCTAAAGGCGAAGAATTTATCCTTGAGTCACTGAAGAGAAGTCCATTTAAGAGTATGCAAGGCCACACACTATAAAAAAAAGATTTAAAAAACACAAAGTCAAAATTAATGCACGGAGTGGAAAGACAAGTCTCTTCTTAGGCTCAGTATGGCTTTTATTTTTAAGCAATGCATGACAGTGAAAATAGAAACATGTTTTTTTCTTTTAAAATAAACTCTGTACTTGCCCCTGGGGAGTCATTCCTGCCACCCTTCTGCAAGGGCAGAGGGAGAGCATGCAGGTTTTGTCGTATTGCCAAAATGTGAAATAATGTCCCAAACTGCCCAGAACTGCCTCACCTCTTTGGTCCTTTTGTGTTAGTCAGCATGTCCTGAGCTGTAGTAAAGCCCTGGGTGATGGGGATAGACTGGAGCACCCATGGACCAGGCTGAGGTGCACTGGCACAGCCTCCTTCCACATGTTGGAGAAAGAAGGGAGACAACTGAACCGAGAAACAGCCAAGACTTGATCTCTTCTTGCTTCCTTCCATCTGTCCTTCCCATCCTCTCTTCCTCTCATAATCCCTTCCTCCTTTACTTGCACATTCTCCTCCCCTCCACACATTATTCTTTACCTTCTCACTTCACTGGTGTTTCTTACGTGGGAGGAAAGGGCAAAGTAGGACCAGAGAACACTCCAGATCTGGGAAGAGACAAAGATACACCTCCAGCCCAGAATGCATAAAAAAATTAAATTGTAGAGAGAAAGTCCAACTATGGGAAATCACTGAATGTTTTAGCTGTGAACATGTTTTTCCTTCATAAATAAGCATTTTGCTTTGTTTTGTTTTGTTTTGTTTTGTTTTGTTTTGTTTTCAAAGTTGTGAAATCAAATCTTGCCTTCCAGGAAGTACATTGATTTTCCATCACCACTGAGAAAACTTCTTCAACAGGTAAGTGAAAAACTGGAGTTTCTATTGACAAATCAAAATCAAATGAGAGCCTTTAGCTGTTTCCTCTGCCCCATTGAAGCACTTTTGTGAAGGAACACATCTTTCTGTATAGCAATTGCTCTTTAAAAGGCCCAATGTTGATGTTAATTCACTTCAGGGAGCTTGATCTGGAAGAGCCTCAGGTTAATCTATAATCTTAGCAAATTTCCTAGACTTTTGTTTCAATACATTCTGGTGCAAACCAGCAAATTCCATAAAATGGTTATATTATAATTAAATTATATGCTTTCCATGGCTAATTAACTGAGGAATTGTGCTCATATCTAATCTCAAAATTTGTCTCTTCTTCTTGACATAAATTATTATAAAATTATTCTACATCTTCAGATTTTTTTTTTTTGTGCAACCTAACTTTGGTAGGCATTTTGATATCTGCATCTCTTAGGTACCATCGATTAGTATGAATCTTCATGAATATTCAGCCAGTGTACTTCCTGGTACTGATGCTATGAAGTTTATTTATTTGAAGCAGAATTTGTGAGGTACAGATACCATAGGATGTATATATTTATGTGCCTACAGCAGACCTAGTGCTCAAGTGATGAGCCCAGGCTTCCCCACAGAAAACAGTGGAGTCACCTGGGAGGTCCTGGAAAACATCTTTCTTCAGACATACAATGTTCCATCAGGCACTAACTGAAAGTTCATGAATCTGTCTCAAAATCTGCACACACCAGGAAACACTGTGTGTTTTGATGCATATCACCAAATCATTTAAAGTTAAGGGTTTAACTGAAATTGGATCTAGTTATAGCAGCTCTAAATTTGATTGACGGGGAAGAACCCAAATAAATCTAAACAACAGGTGCCACAATCACCCATGGACCACCAGAATTGCACATTAAATTCACTGAATCCACAAAGGGAACAATGCAAGTTCCTTCATAAAATTCCCAATGCAATGAACAAAATGAAAAATTGCATAAAAAAACAAAGTCAAATTTTTTCAAATCAATATGAATGTTCTCTGAGACAGTAGCCCGATAACGCTTGTGCTTTTAATTTTGCTTTTGTTTAGCAAAAGAAGCTCTGAATGACCTGATCAGTCCACAAGATCAAGAAACTTTTATTGGCAAATGAACAAAAGCATTCACACTAGACTTAGCAAGCTGATCCTTCGTTCTCTGCAGTTGCTAGTTGTTTCATGTGAAAGCATGAAGTAAAAAAAGCAGAACAGAGAGTGGAAAGCAACCTGAGCTGTGCAGCCACCAGTTGATTCTTGAACAGCTGTAATGGGGCTAACAGGACCACGAGTAAATGTCTCATTACTGAGCTGAGTTTTTTATTTCAGCATGCAGGCCAGACCCTTAGTGAGTGTAAATCAGTATAAACTGGCTGTGGATGTGGCACACTAATTTGTCAGATTCGACATTCTTTGGCGAACAATGGACATTTTTTCCTTCCCATTCTTGCAAATAAGAAAGCAGTTTTGTGGAAAACTGACATTTCACTTCCACTCTGCACAAAGAAATAAATCCAGCTCTTAATCTCACTTGTGTTCATGTAAAGGTTCCCCTCCCACCTGCTGTCCTCGTTGAACAAGAACTTACAGGTTCAAGGCTTTGGGGCATGGGTGTCGCGATTAGCAATGTGGGCCTTAAAGCTAAGGTACTTTGACAGTTGTTCCACTTCCTAGCATTTACTTCAGCAGTGAATTGAAATACCTTAAGGAACAAATACTAACCTCAGACAATAGACTGTGGTCCCAAATCAAATTCTGGAACTGAATTACCCTTGAAAATTATTTCAGATCTTTCTTCTTCCTTCACTTACCTGTCAAGACTCAATATAAGCCCTCAGTTTTTATTGCTGCTAATTTTTTCCTTGCTGTTAAAAACAGATTGAATTTTCATTAGACCACCAAGATGTCTCTGAGGGAGAAAGGAAAATGGCAAAAGTCTGAGATTCTAAGCTGATTATTGGTCTTCTGATACAAAAAAGCTGACAGCCCAACCTGCCAGAGAGCACAATTTGTGGAAGCATCAGGGTATCAATTTATTTTCAACTGTTTCTCAGTGTGTTTGCTGATGTGTCATGCAGTTCTTCTCACTGTGACAGGTTGGATAAGTGATCTGGGAGTCATGGAATCAGGACTTAGGGTGGGTCTGCAATAATAAAATAACAGCATTATGATCCACAAAGCTCCTACTTAACTGCTGTCTAGACTCCAAGGATGTTTGAGTTTTCAGAGTTACTTAAGTTTTGTGTTTACATACAGAAATATGGAAAAACTTCAGTTGGAAGGACCCTCTGGAGGTTCTGCCTGCTCTGAGCATGTACAAATTTGTAGTTAGATCAGGTTGTTCAGGTCTGCGCAAAGCTTAGTTTTGAATGTCTCAAAGAACAAAGTCTCTACAGCCTTTCTGGACAACCTGTTCTGTGGATAACCACTCCCATTGCAAAGGGTTTTTTCCTTACATGTCTCAGAAATTTCCCTTTACATCTCTTGTCCTTTCATTGCATGGTTTGAGCAGAGTCTGACTCCAAAAGGCTGTGGAAAATGGCCATTAGATGCCTTTAGAGCCTTCGCTACTCCAGCCTAAACCAACTCAACCTCTCCTGATACCTTTTTGCTGCAAACCCTAACCATGTTAAGAGCTCCTTGCTGCAGTTGCTCCAGTTTGTTAACATGTCCCTTCTACTGGGAACTGACAAATCAGACACCGGGCCCTACATCTCCCAAAGGCAAGGTCTTGCATTTGTTCTGGTTGAACTCCATGAGTTTTCTGAACCCAACTGTCTAGCTTGTCAAGAGCACTCTGAACAGTGGCCCTGGCCTCCAGGGTAATGGTGGCTTCCCCAGCGTGGTATCAACACCAGACTTGCTCTGGTTATGTTCTCTCTAGCTGTACAGCTTGTTAATGGAGCAGTCAAAATCTACTAGCCCAGAAGCATCTGAGATTCTACCACCTAAGCCAAACCAGATCTGTAAGCAGGATGCATCACCTCTAAGCAGTTTGTTCTGGTGGCTCCTAGAGAAAAGTGTAAAAAAAGACTTGTTCAGCTGCTGAGAAAATAAAGCAACATTTGCTGTTTATTTTAAAGTGTAAACAGATCAACTTATTTTTAAGAGGATGCACCTAACACAAACCCTTATGCCTCAATAACTTTGTACACCTTTTCCTCATTGCAACATATTACTTAATAATGAGCCTATTAAGGACAAGGGAGAGGTTAAGTTTCTGTTGAATTTGCTTCACTTTATAGAAAACAGCTCAGGATTGATCAGGTCAGACAATGGAGAGAAAACATGAGAAAGAATTTCTGCCCAGGTGGTCAACTGGGAGAAAAGCAGTGTGGGTTCCTAGGGCTGCTCTCATATTTTGAATTAGCAATGAAGCCTCATGTCTTGTCTTTGATTTCAAAAGGGAGGAACTGCATTTCTCACTCCCTGTTCTTCCAGTTATTCTTTTAGGTCTCAGACTCAGTGAGAAATAAATCACAGATATCACCTGATGGGCTCTTTCCTGCTGTTTGTACTTGTTTGTCAAGCAACAGAGACCCACACAGTGTCTTACTTTGGAAAGCTGAAGCCTAAGTTAACCATTATGCAGAGCTGTTTGTAAAGCAAACTCTGGGAGACAAACAGTCCATTTTAACTCCTACTGTTATACCTTGAACACCTTTATAGATCATATTGGGGAAATTCTGAGAATCTGAAGTGGCTGCAGTTGGGCCAGATTTTGTGTGACAAAACCTAGGATCAACCAGTTAACAAAATAATTAGCTATAGGTTAATAGAGGAGTAGAAAATTAGAGAGAAAGGCATCATGGGGCATCAAACTTGACACATGTCACCCATATGGAATTAAAAATGTGGGAATAGATAGGAAGGCTCTCTTGTGAGTAAATATTTCATGGCGAATGATCGGGAAAAGTGGAAAGTAGTTGACTGTTTAAATTCAGTTAGACAGACATATTTTATTTTGCTTTATGGAAAGCCCAACATCTAAGTCACATTTAAAAATGTGGCTGTCATCAAATGCCAATACCAAATAGCTGAGGAGTGACACAGGCTTTTACTCACTCCTTAATTATTAATAGTCTTGTTTTGTAGAAATCAGACCTTAGGAAAAGCTGTCAACTCATGCACAGAATGACAATTTAGTGGCAAATCACCTCCCCATCAGGCAGTGGTTTCCAGATTTACTCCACAGCTTGGTCAAGAATTTCCCTGGAGCCAGAAAACAGTTGCAAAGCAGAAGGATTTTTCCTGCTTAGGGTGATATCTTGCCTCTTGATGCAGCTGAGGCTTATGGTCCTGAAGCTGTATGAACTATTGCAACAGACAGAGCAAAATTGCCATCTTGCTACTTCCCACCAGAGCCCTGCAGTTGTACAGCAAGCATTTCCTACCTGATTCCAGTTGTCCTGACTGTTAGGGAGTTGTCAGATCTGGTAGACTAACAGACGTGATGTTGTCACAGCTCCATGTGTCAAGTACAGCCAGCAGTGAGACCCAGTGCATATTACCTGTAGGCACATGCATAAACAGACATATGTCATACACATATGCACATTCACACAGGTAGCCGCACAGATCAACACAGATAAAAATGTTCAACAAACACATAAGCCTAAATAGCGCCAAAGGCCTCATCCTGTTCTCCTCTCTGGATGACCATGATGAAAGTCCTTTAATGAAAAACATATATATGTCCTGGTTTCAGCTGGGACAGAGTTAACCTTCTTCATAGAAGCTAGTGAGAGGCTATGTTTTGGATTTGTGATGAGGAGAAGGCTGATCAAACACTGATGTTTATAGTTGTTGCCAGGACAGTCAAGGACTTTTCATCATCTCTGCTGTGCCAGGGTCTGCAGGTGCAGGAGAAGCTGGGAGGGAGCACAGCCCCAATTACTAGCCTAGGATTTGACCCAAGGTTTAGGATTGAGACCCAAATTGGTCAATGACGTGTTCCGTACCATGCACGTCATGCCCAGTATATAGATGAGGATCTGTCTGGATGTACTTTCTCTTGCTCCAAGCCAGCTTTCTTGCTCTGGGTCAGCTCTCTTGCTCCAGGTTGTTTCCCACTTGGTCACTCCTCTCCCAGGGTCACCTCTTGCCTTCAGTCAGATCTTGGTCTTGCACACTCAGGTTCTTACCTCTGTCCCAGGATTGTGGTTTTGGGACTCCCTCTGCTCTGGGAACATTAGCCAGGAATGGGTTGAGCCTTGGTCATTGGGTGATGAGCAGTGTCACTGTGTAACACTCATTTGTGTATTTATGTATATATATTACTATTATAATTATTATTATCATCATCATTATTAATCTCAATTTTATTGTAGCTTAGTTATTAAATTGTTCTTATCTCAACCAATAAGTCTTCTTTCCCTTTACCCCTTTAGTTTTCTCCCACATCCCCAGGAGGGGGGAGGGCAAGCAAGCAGCTGTGTGGTGTTTACTGACAGACAGAATCAAAACTACAGCAATATACACGTATACAATGTGTATTCCTGCAGTAACTGACCTCAGACCCTCAGTCTGTCCAGCAGCTGGCCCTGCATCTCAAGTCCTCAAAGTTTCCAGCACTGGTGCATAAGATCCTCCTCCAGTTAATGGTACACAGACCCACTTGTGCACACGAACACATGAACATTGTGGGTTGCTGCAGTAATAGTCTTTGGACACCCAGTCAACTCAGATGCTGACCCTTGGACCCTCTTAGGCCTCTTGATGCCTCTCACACAGAGAGACACATACATAGAAATAGGTCCCTCAGTTGATCCTCAGACCTCATGGACTTTCAGTAACTGTCTGGGACACCCTGCTCCCTCCAGTAGCCAGCTCGAAGACAGAGGCCTCTCGAAGACAGAGGCCTCTCTTGTACCCTGCCCAGACCATCGTCACCTCAGTACTCTTCCCTTGTGTCCCATAATGGGTCCTGTATCCCAGACAGTGACCTCCCTTGGTCTGTGAGGTGACCTGGAGAGCAATTCCACTGTCCCACTGGGTGTGTGCCTCCCTTGGGTCATGGGGTGAGGGTTTCCTGGGACAGTCCTGGAATAAACTGGGGTAGGGTCTCATGTCTAAGACAGGGGGTTCCCAGCCTGCTTTTGTGTCTCTGGGCTCCTCTGTGCCTGCAGACATGAGCCTTTAATCACATGATCTGTCACTGACCTTTACAACCAATCTCTCTGTTATTCTAGTTATTTTCTTATGTTTCTGTTTAAAAATTTGTAGACCACCATGACTGTTTCATTTAAAATTCTGCTGTGAAACCATGATCAGAGAAAAATGGAAAGAATGAAGAAAAAACCCCCCACAAAACAAAAAACCACAACCGAGTTAAAAGCTTTTTAAACATACTGATGTTAGCAGAATTTTATTAGGTTTTTTAGTGCATAATAAACCTGTGTATACGTCTATCTATCCTTATCAGTGAGGTTTACAAGTAAGCTTTATCAGCAGAAAGAACTATTGGTACTTACTGTTCCTCTCATTACCCACTTTCACGTGTTATTCCTGTTCTGTCTTCAAGAAAATAGCACTGGACCTTAATAACAACTGTATCAAAACCTTCGGACAATCTTGGCCCATTTATAAATAAGGCACTTTATGTGCTCTGTACTACTATCAAATACACTGGGTGGAAAAAAAATGAAAAAAAAAAAAAGCAAAATGCAGTTCCAATAAAGTAAAAAAGAATGAGTTATTGAGAAGCTAACTTCTACTCAGAAAGGGTAAATATTATTATGGGGAATAATTTTTAAAAGCTGTTAAATAGTTTATTTTCTTTTATTTTTGCCTTATAAAATAACTTTCCAGATAAACAAAAAGCAAATGAAGGACATTTTGAAAATGGAGTCCTTACTCAATACTCTACATATTTTAAAGCTTTAATGTTTTTTTTTTTTTCTCCCCTCATTTCTCCCTTCTGACACACATATTCTCCTTACCTTTTTTTTTTTTGTAAGTTTAATGGAAGAAGTAGCAAATATCTAAAGGTCTCCCAAAACTTATCAAGATTCAGTACGTGTATTTGAATCCCTCATACCTTTCATAACTGGCTCCTTCTTAGCAGTGACATGGTCAAGGTGCTAGCTTTGCCTGACCAGTCTGTACATCACATCAAGACTGAAACAATAACAATTACATCTGAAGTTGGTGGATGCAGGAAGAGAGAAACCAAAAGGGCTGCACTAAAGCAAAATATACCAAATAAGTCCTAATGATTTCAGGTTTGGAGTACATCGTTGTTATAAAGGCAAAAACATGAGCTATGTACATTTCCAAGAATAATAATGTGACAAACTTTTAAAAGCAGTCAAAACCAATTAGTGTGTCACAGACTAGCACTGAAGTGAGAGATTTATATTATGCTGCGACCCAGTGGAAGGCTGACATCTTTGAAATAAGACCAGGAATCAGTATGTTGCTGGATGATTTCCTTATGAATTCTGAATGCAACAATTTTTAATACCTTTTACCAATACTATTATGGGTGGGATATTTACCAGGAACACTGGCAACACTGTGAACAACAATTTGTACAGGGTCTTCATTAACTAATGACTCCAAATACTGTCTAAAGTATCCTTGTGTGAGCACCCAATCTGATACCCTTCCCTTTGCATTGACCTGGCCAATAGGACATACCGTAAGCTGCAGGCTGCCTTCTTCAAACATCCATTTCCATTGCCAACTGCAGCAAATTTGCCCTGTTCCTTAAGCCAACTTCGTCTTTTTCATTTTCAGAGCTCTCTAAATGGAATTCTGGAGCCTCGATTTAGGGTGTGTTTGTGGCCGGATGTTATCAACTTACTTTTAGCTGTTACTGAAGAAAAATGAATTAGAGACTTAGAGTTTGGGTCATCTTTCGCAATGGTCCTAGCCAAGCTACATATCTCAGCTCCTTTTACAGCCAGTGGAAAGAAATAGTTTCTTCTTGGTGCAATACAGCTTAAACTAAAGTAGATGGTTAAAAATAGGGCAGAAAAATCACTCCCTGAAAAACTTAATCTCTCTACTGGCTAGAATGAGAAACTAGGGTGATTAGATTAGCTATACATCTCTAATTTAAAACGAAGTTACTTGAAGCGCACCTCCATCTTCTGTTTAAAAAAAAAAAAAAAGAAAAAAAAGAGCCATGTTCCAGCTTTTCTGAATACTGCCAAAACTGTAGTTCCTTTCTTCTGTAGTAGCCTCTAGCTCAAAGCACAGCTGAGCTGGCTCAAACTCTGATACCATTATAACCACAGCTACTGGTCTGTCTCTCTTGACATTTGGAAAGGGTTAGTACAGGTTAGGGTCATTTTTCTTTTCTGGTCTCATTGGTAAGGAAGTGAGCTTTGGAATTATGTGATTCCCTGCTGGAATGCAGCATAAATATCAGAAAGTGGCAGAAATTTGACCTATACTCTTATTCTTACGTGAAGAGACAGTACACAAAAACTGCCACAATTAATCATCTGCTTCCTAACCAGCTTTGGTCAACCTGAGAAGCCCAGGGCTGTTGTTGCCCTAATTCTGTACAAGGATTAGATCTATATTCCTATTTGCATGCAAACTGGTCTTTCAAATCACTGTACTTTTTGCGTACATCAGAAAAGGGAACTAATCTAATGGTTTATTGATCCAGTCTCAAATGGGAGGGAAAATGAATGGGTGTGTGTGGGTTGGCCCCCAGCCAAGGGCAAACCCATCACAAGACAATAATAACTGATACACAAAGAAGTAACGGAGCTCAGAGTGAGTTGTGATGAAAGAAACATTGTTGAATACAAAGTCCTCTAGTATCACTGGTAGAGACACAACATTTATGTTCTTTGCAAATGTAAAAAGGAAGGTAAACATGACGAAGAAAAATATTAAAATAGCATCTCTCACAAAGAGTAACATTTCTAAATATGTTGAAATTGGAACTGAGAGGAATGGTTTGTAACTTTCAGAAAACCTTGACTCTGGAGCTTTCCAAAAGATATATCATAAAGAAAGATAATATTTTATTTAATGTATCATTAGATAAACTTTAGAAAATAATTTTATTATATTAAATGATAGAATTTATTTTATGCATCAACTGTGTGTGGTAGTAGGATATTGGCCTTTTAGATGCAGGAGTTTCCACAGACTTGTAGAAATGTGGGTGAAGATTTTTGGCCATGTTTATGCTTGTAAATATAGTTATTTAGATTAACTTGTCTTGAAATAACAGAGTGCTAGTTAGAAGTGTGAGTGTTCTGTAATTCACTTCCTAGTGGAATGGAATGGTTAATATTTGCAGTGATACTTCTCTTGTACGAAAATTCTTCTTTGGTTTTTTTTATTTATTTTTTTTTTTTTTTACTTTTTTAATGCAGCAATGTCTTATTGCATTCTCTCAGGGCAGAAAATGTAATTGTAG
The DNA here is from genome assembly GCA_011057875.1 of Pterocles orientalis. Taxonomy (NCBI): domain Eukaryota; kingdom Metazoa; phylum Chordata; class Aves; order Pterocliformes; family Pteroclidae; genus Pterocles; species Pterocles orientalis. The sequence continues at coordinate 385,106 of WKFP01015483.1, forward strand.
CACAGAAAATAATTGGTACATTACTCACATTAGCCCTTTGGGACTGCTTTTTTTTTCCCTTTTAAACGTTACTCTTTAGCTAGGTTGCTTTTGAAATTGAACAATATAAAAAAAGAACCATCTGCATTTTTAAAGTAGACTGCTGAGACAGAAGCTCATATAACAGCTGATAGAGAAGGGGCTTGCTAGGTCTATGACCAAAATAATATATAAAATAAGTTTTTTGACAATATTTTCTTTAATGCTTATTCTCTTTAGGAACATTATACTACATTTACATTTAAAAGTAAAAAAAAATATTTCTCCTTCACTTTCAAAAATGGCACTAGTTCATCAAGAGTGCTAGATGGTTAAATTAGGATCTGCTAGAAGACCATCATGTCAGAGTGTAAATAATCCAGGAGATTTCTGGAAAGCACAGAGGATTTTTAGCTGCAGGTGATGGAGGCACAGCCCAAGAGTTGCACCCTGTTGGATCTACTACTCACGAATAAGGAAGAAGTGGTCAATGATCAATAGTAGGCTTGCCTACAGTGACCATGAGGTGGTGGAGTTTAATACCCTAACATAAGCGAAGCAGAATAATGACTGAGGTCTGTAGTAAAGCAGGCTTGTTTAGGAAACTGGCAGTCCATGTGCATTGGGAGACTGCTCTGTCGTCCTGCTAGTCCCTGCAAGACTGTCCTATATTATCTTTGAAAGGCTTCAGTAACCAGAGGAGCTTCCTGTTGACTGAAAAAAATGTCACAGTTATCTTCAAGAAGGGCAGCAAGGAGACTGTGGTGAACTGAAGGCTGGTCAGCTCAGTCACAGTCCATGGAAAGAATATGGAGTAAATCCTTCTAGAAGTCACGTCTGACACATGAAGAATGAGATGCCTGCGAATTACCAGAGCGCATTTAGCAAAAGTTTAGGAATGTTCAGGCTCAAGAAGAGAAGGCTGAGGGGGCATCTAATGCCTGTTTTCTGCTAGCTAAGGAGGTATTATTGAGTTGTAATCAGACTGTGCTCAGATAAGGATGTTTAAGCAGAGAAACAGGTTGCCCACAGAGGCTGTGGAAAATATTTTGAATGTATTTTGTGATCTTCAACTCTTGATTTGTCAAGGACGTATAGCAACGTGATCTAACCTTAGTGCTGATGTTAGTTTGAGCAAGGATTGAACTAAAAATTTACGGAGGTCCCCTCAAAGCTACATTTTTTTATGGTTATTTGATCACACTGGGTTGGACAGAAGGTTTGCTTCCTCCAGAACCCTGATTATGTACAGCACCAAGCACTAAAGAAAAACACAGGAAGCCCTATTGTGGCCCTCATGATTCAACTGCTGTGTATATGAAGTCTCACCCCCATTTCTAGTATTTAACAAATCAATATGGCATTCAAAATCTCTCTCTTAATTTCTGCTATAAGTGTGTTCACTAACTGCACCTTGGAGGATCTTTCTGTCCACTCTTCCTGAATGATGGAGCCTAGATTCATTGCTATGCTGTTCACAGGTCAAATCTAAACTGTGATTGTGTCAGAAAAAGATATAATCTGCTCACCATTTGTCTCTTGCTTTGGTAGAGAATCACAGACATCTGCTGTTTTGCACATCCTGAAGTTACTAATGTTGCTGTTATGTTATGGACATCAAGGGCCAAAGTTATGCTCGCTCAGGAGCCATGTGGGAACAGCTGTGGAAAACCTGCTACTGGTAATCCACTATCTACTGCAGTATAAACCATTTGCAGAGGAAACATTCCTGTGACTGCACATGGTAGCACTGATGCACATAGAAAGCATTATCTCCCCCGAAAGATTTTAGACTGACAGAAATCTCATGAGGTGGAAAAGCTTATTAGACTAAATAGAAAATTATTACTTTTCCACACAGTGTTTCTGGGTTTGTTGTGCCCCAAAGGCTGCTACCACATACCAATCAAACCAGTTGATTGAACGAATACATCAATCTGCTCAGTAGCTGGCTCTTAAAGAGGTTGGGCAAGAGAATGTCCACAGGGAAGGCACCTAAGTATTTAGTCTTACCATGAGGCTTCAAGGCACAAGTGTGTTTAGATCCAATATGGGACTTCATTATTGAAAACTATAGAAAATGTATTGAACCAAAATTAAAGTTTCATTTAGTCAAGATTAGTGAAATCTTAATTGTCACTGTAGGAGAGTTTGGATCCTTGTGTGATTTTTCAGATCTTTGTGCTGTTCAGGTCCTATGTTCATTCCTGATACTCTTGGTTCAGGATTTTCTTTCTTTTGTTTTCTTCTTGGCTTTCTATACACTTAAGGCACGTTTTACAGACTTATAGGTGCTATGCAGAGCCAGTTTCCTCCATAAAGATGCTTAATGCATGTGTCATGGATGGTTGACTCTCACTTTGCATTTTCTTTCACTTGCGATTTCCAAATTGTGTCAATCTAATTTATGTTATCACTGAGTTAGGCTAAATAGTAATAACGCCTTCTGTGTTACAAGGTCAGTGTTTTCTCAGTTCCTTTCCTGGCAACACTCTGCCCAGACTTTTTTCTGGGGATGACAGTACTACTTGAATCCCATTTGCTGTGCAATACACTTGAAAATTTTAGTTGCAGAAGATTGTAGGAATTTCCGTCTTCAGGCTGGACTACACATTTGAACAAAGAATAACACACACGGATTATCTAGAGATTGTCAACCTGCTAATTTCTGATTCTAACATGTTCTCATCACACCTAAAATACCCTTTGAAAGACTGGGCTTTCAGAAGATAGAACAGGAGGACATTTTGCTGCTAGAATCCACTTAGGACTTATGTGCACTTAAGAAAGACCTCCAGTATGGCAGTTAATTCTTGAAACCTTTAAGATCCAAATGAATCAAGAAGAGTCCGCTGATTCAAGATACATATTTTTCTGACATAGAGCTGAAATATATTTATTTTGTCTCCTTTGACAAACATGGCTGGTTCCGTGCTAGTGGAGCCTTCATGGAGTTCCAGAAGAGTTACACACAAAAAGCATTGGCAGGATTAGGCCATGAAGACAGCTTTTCAGAAGTATTATTTCTGTCAAAGAAACAAATGGAGAGGTTTAGAAGTGCAAGCAACAGGTGAGAAAACCACACATTTGCTTCATCTGCAGAAAACTCTTATCTCTCTTAAAGAAACTGAGATGACCTATGACATCTTACAAGGATTTTACTTAATTTGCAACTTAAAAAATTTTGAACGTTATTGTATTACAAGGCAAAGGGAAAGTGAAGAGGAGGTTAAAGATAAAAATTCGTCTTACATTATACTCTGACCTTGAAGGAAAATATATGCTTTGTGTGAATACTGGAAGCAAGGTACTGTGAAAACAGCCACGATTGAAGTGATTGCAATGAAAAAGGTTACCCTAGAAATCAAGCTGGTACATGTGACTCTTTTGTAAAAAGAGTTGGCAAGAGATTTTTATAGTCATCATCCTGACTTGTTTTATAGGAGAGGAAGATAACTTCAATTAAAAGAATCCTGCAGAGTTGAAAAGCAATTACTAAATGAAACTGAAGTGGGTTGTTTTCTTTAGTAAACGTATCAGCATATAAGGAATAGCAATCTAATGCTTTCCAGAATGGAAAAAGAGAATATTTCTCTCCCTTCCCTTCAGTGTAAAGCCTGAGCATCAGAAGTATGTCTAAACATAAAAATAATTATCAATAAATTATTCAAATTTTTTTAATATTTTTTCACTGAATTTTCTGGTGTGGTTCAAGACAATTCCAGTGTTAAAGACTTGGGATTTGAACAGACAAATTTTAAACATGAAGTTGCTTTTCCTCTCATTTGCATAATGTAAAAAGCTGTGCTAAAATTTTCATAGCACATAGATATTGTCTTCAGGAGACTGTGATCAAAGCTTACATGTTTGAATTTCATTATGAACCCAAAATACAGACTGAATTTCCCTGGGTTTTTCTTGGTATTATCAGAAATTTCAGTGAATTATGGTCCTCATGGCATTTGTAGCTAAAATGATGCAATTTCATGGTCAAGAGCTTGCAAAAATAGTTTTGATTGTCACTGTTACTATGTAGGGCAGTGAATCAGCAACCAGAGTTCAGCCATGCATCTTGATGAGTCAATCAAAATGTCTCTTGACATTGCTGGAGCCAGAATTTCATCTAATGTCTTTAAGATGTGAGTAAAAATGTCACATGGGTAAAAGGAGATCGACACATTTATGGTAATGTAAAAGGTCTTTATAAGAAGTATATGATAAGCCTTAGTTAAGTTAAGTACTTGAAATAAAAGCCCGATATCTAATTTTAGAGAGAAGTACATGTGAGAAGATAACAGTGTAGTTACTGCAGATCTGCTTTCCGTAAGTCAGTGAAGTAGAAACCTGCTTGTTCTTTATTTTTAAATAAACACCGTGTCTCAAGAACATAAATACTTACAAACCAGCCACACTTCCATGAGGCTTTATTAGGTTGTTCGCATATATGAAAGATTCTAGTCTGAAACCAAACCAATTATATTGAGTAAAAACTAAATACATTCTAGAATAAAAACATATATAGAGCTTATATAAGAGCTTGTATATTAACAAGACATTTTAAATAATGACGGGTTCTAATAAGCAAACATTAACTCACAAGAATAAAGTTGACAAATTAGTGAAGACCACAGAATTATAGAGTGTGAAATTTAAATGGTGTGGATGCTTCATAACACAAACTGTGGTCTGGCTTGAACGAAAAGAAGCAGGATCTGCCTCTAGTTCTGACAATCATCTATTATGTAAATGAAGAAAAAATATTTCAGTTTCTTTTTTCTTTTTTTTTTTTTCCTCCTTGCCTATGTAGATTATTACATCTTAATAACAAGATCTCTTTCTTACTTTATCTACAGAACTATTCTCATCTGGGACCTCTAGATGATACTGCAATACTAAATGATACTAATGACTGCAATATTTTTCAAGAATTAAAATAGAGCTACAAAAATAACTGCAGAAACAGCTCCTCTTTGCCCAACGCACTGTGCATTTGTTCAAACAAAAACAAATGCGATTTCCTTTTACTTTAAAGCAAGGAAGGAAGGTAGGTCTCTTCTCAGTGACATTCACTAAAAGGACAAGAGGTAATGAGCACAAACTGAACTACAGGAAATTCTATTTAAGCATAAGAAAAAACAGTTTTTAACTGTGAGTTTGGTAAGACACTGGAACAGGTTGCCCAGAGAGGCTGTGGAATTTCCACACTTAGGGACATTCGATCTCCAGTTAGACAGGGATCTGGGCAATCTTCTTGAGCTAGGCCTGCCCTAAGCAGGAATGGGACTAGATGATTTCCAGAGGTGCCTTCACACTTTGGCCATTCTGTGATTGTGTGATTCTGTGTATGTTTTTTATCTTATAATTTAATCCAAATTTTGATTGCATGATTTCCTTTAAGTTATGGTTTAATACACTTTAAGCTGGACATCAAAACTTTCTAAAAGTGGCTGGAGAGGTGGGCCAGTGCAAATCTCATGAAATTTAACAAGGCCAAGTGCAAGGTCCTGCATGTGGGTCGAGGCAATTCCAAGCACAAATACAGGCTGGGTGGAGAATGGATAGAGAGCAGCTCTGAGGAGAAGGACTTGGGGGTGTTTGTGGATGAGAAGCTCAACATGATCCGTCAGTGTGCGCTTGCAGCCCAGAAAGCCAACCGTGTCCTGGGCTGCATCAAAAGAAGCATTAGCAGCAGGTCAAGGGAGGTGATTCTCCCCCTCTACTCTGCTCTCATGAGACCCCACCTGGAGTACTGTGCTCAGATGTGGGGCCCCCAACATAAAAAAGACGTGGACCTGTTGGAGAGAGTCCAGAGGAGAGCCACAAAATTAATCAGAGGACTGGAGCACCTCCCCTATGAGGACAGGCTGAAAGAGTTGGGGTTGTTCAGCCTGGAGAAGAGAAGGCTCCGAGGAGACTTAATAGCAGCCTTCCAGTACCTGAAGGGGGTCTACAGGAGAGATGGGGAGGCACTCTTGATCGGGGAGTGTAGTGATAGGACAAGGAGTAATGGGTATAAGCTAAAAGAGGGTAAATTTAGACTAGATATTTTTCACTATGAGGGTGGTGAGACACTGGAACAGGTTGCCCAGAGAAGCTGTGGATGCCCCATCCCTGGAGGTGTTCAAGGCCAGGCTGGATGAGGCTTTGAGCAACCTGGGCTAGTGGGAGGTGTCCCTGCCCATGGCAGGGGGGTTGGAACTTGATGATCTTTAAGGCCCTTTTCAACCCAAACCATTCTATGATTCTATGATAAAAACACCTATGAAGTCTACAGATTTCAGGCACAAAGATTGAATTATATTTTTAGCTGATCTCTTCCATAGTTATTTATCTTGACATCTTATTCAGGTTACAATAAGAGCATGGTCTTACACCTAATTTCTTATCTGAATATAGCTGAATTCAGCTGCCAGCAAGAGGAACTTGTGATGCCTTTGTCTTCAGGCATAAAAAGCCCTCCAGCATCAGACAGCTTCATCTGAGTTCCACTCGAAGGTCTTTAACTAAGAAGACTGCAGCACTTCACAAATTTCTTTATCCATTTTGTCTATTATGCTATTATTCTGTCAGTAAATCAATACATTTTCATAAACTTGCTAAGCTGTATTTTAAAAACCACTGTTCTAGGAACTTGTCCCAACTTGAAACAGCTACTCAGACTGTGTTATAGACTATCATGTGTTATAAATCACTAACTGGCTGTAAGTGATTTTTCTGTTTGTCTTTTTTTGCTATTTTTTTAAACACAAATACTTTAATTGTTAATTTGTTTGCTTAAATTTTCTAGAAGAGGAAACCACAGTGATTTAAGAACCACCCCAAAGATGAAGATGATACGTTGAGAAAAAGTACCCAGATTTCCTCCTGTACCATTTGAGCCTTACTCTCAATTTAGAAGCAGGGACTTCAAAGGTTTCAAGTAATCAGAAATAAAATACCACCGTTTAGACATGAACCCGAGAATGAATTATTCATATAGCTCTGGCCGAGAGCTTTTTTCATGTTGCAAAATGGAGACTTCATAAATTCTTTTATGTTATTTATTTTGTACTAATAGAAAAAGCTGACAAACTGGGGGCAAAGGCCAAGAAGACTATTCAGACCACAGTCAAATCATCACTCTTTTTAGAACTGAGTTTAAGGCTGGCCCAGAGCCTATCACCCATGAATTTTATTCATATTATGAATTAGAAATTAACAAACTTCAGCAGTTAACATAAATTAGGCCCATTTGACAGGACTTAGCATGTGAACTTCAGCTAACCCTACAGGAAGAGGAATTAGGTTTCCTATAAGAACAGAGGAGATCCTTGGGCATAAACAACTTGTCAATCACTGTGAAAGTTGCAAAGGAGAGGAACAAATTGTGAGCATCAAAGTTGGTGACAGTCTGTTTTTAGATGCCAAGTGAATTTGAATGACTTGAATGAGAACTGGGTAATTTCCATCCCAAGTCTATACCTGTCTACATCCAAACTAATTTGGGGAAGAAACTCAGGGGACCCCACAACCCTACTTTTACTGCTGCTGCTAATAGGACTACACAGAGCATGGCCACAATGCGCTTACCCACCTGAATTCTCCCCTGGGCTGTCTCAGCTCCACTGCAGAACAGGAAAATTGCGTAATTTATAAAATTGCATTTATCTGTGGTTATTTTTTTTCTGAGTCCATTTAGACTCATCATGGTCATTTGATCTGAAAGTGTTACATAAAGTCACTTTCTGATAAATTATGATTCTCTGATGAACTTTGCCTATACTCCTCTGATGAACTTGTTTTGTCTTTTGCCCCCTCTTCTTCCCCCCTGCCCAGGACAGAATTATTTTAGTTATGTGTCCTTTAGAGTGGCAAAAAACCTTTATTCCAGCAAGTTGCCATCCTAGGTTTACAAGTACAATAGATTTACCTGAGAAATAGTTCCACAGACACTCTAAAGACCATGTCTCTATTGCAGGTATTGTGACTAGAAGTTAAGTGCATAAAGATCTGAGTGACCAAACCACCTAGCTGAAGAACCAGAAATAATCAAAGCACTGTAGGTTTTAATTCAGAAGGGACTCCAGAACCTATGTGATAAATTGTGCAAGAACTGGGATTGTTTGTTTTCCTAACTTTATGCTAAATGGACATTGTTATTTGAACTAATAAATGAAGAAGTTTTGTTGCAACCACAGTGTCCTGGTTTCACCTGGGATAATTTTCTTACTAGTAGCTGGTATGATACTATGTTTTAGATTTAAGACGATAAAAATGTTGATAACACACTGATATTTTAGTTGTTGCTGAGCAGTGCTTACACTGAGTCAAGGACTTTTCAGCTTCTCCTACTGCCCTGCCAGTGAGGAGGCTGGGGGTGCACAAGAAGCTGGGAGGGAACACAGCCAGGAGAGCTGACCCAACCTGGCCAAAGGATGTTGCATACCATATGACATCATGCTGAACATGCTGAACAATAAAACTGGGAGGAGTTGGCCAGGGGGCAGCGTGACTGCTTGGGGACCGGCTGGGCATCAGTAAGCAGATGGTGAGCAATTGCATTGTACACCACTTACTATGTGTATTCTATTATTATTATTATTAGTAGTAGTAGTAGTAGCAGTAGTAGTAGTATTATATTCCCTTCCTTTACTGTCCTATTAAACTATCTTTAACTCAACAAAGTTTTACCTTTTTTTCCAATTGTCTTCCCTGTCCCACTGGGCAGGGGGGGACTAAGTGAACAGCTGTCTGGTGTTTACTGCCTGTCAGGTTAAACCACAACACACAGGATCAGCCCTAGCTCCCTGCTGTGGGTTGAGCTTGGTGGTCTGCCAGAAACCCACCCAGCCACACTCTCACCCACCGCCCCCACCCCCAGCAGGACAAGGGGATGAAAAGGGTAGAAAAAGTTGTAGGTTGAGATACAGACAGGAAGATCACTGTAACCTTTGTTGTCAGCTCATTGCCTTAGAGTGATTCATTTGATATAACTGATGTATCCATCTTGGCTTGGGCTGAACAGCTTTCATGGGATGAGCCTGAAACTGGGACTTGAAGCTTATCTTTCCAGCTCCTTAAGTAAATTGGATGATTCTTGATCCAAAAGTTATATGTTATCAGTTGTTATTCTTCATGTTGCTTTATAATTTATTTAAAGATATGGCTTTCTAGACTAAAATGAAGTCCAACACAGAAAAATATAGACACATATCGCAGTCATCAATTTTTGTTAGCGTTGTAAAAGTATAAAATGTTAAAGGTGTTTTTCATCTTTGTTCTCCATAGTAGAATATTTTTGCACTTTACTTGCACAATTTGATAGTTACGTCAGCTTCCTTTTTACCTTTTCTCTTAGCTTGCCCCAATTAAGAGTGGGAGAGCAAGCATAAATCTACAGCACAGTGTTTCTGTTCCTGACATCCGTTTGTTAAAAGGCTTTCCCCTCTAAGGTTCACTGTGAAAAGTGAAGGCTGTAGTCTGTGACACTTTTTTCATCTTGCTCTTTTCTTTATCAGAGTGAAATATGTTGGGTAGATTGGTTGCTGCTGTGCTAATCATCACCAGCTGTTCATAATTGTCTAACAGTTACAGGTGCAGCAGTTTGCTACTGTGCTGTAGGCCTCCAATCTGCTCTTCCGAAACAGCTCAGCAGCAAAAACTTTATTCTCTCTTTTGTAAATACTCAAGAAAGTCATTTGAAAGGCTTTTTTATGCAATATGCATTATCCTCTTTGATGTCTCAGTTTTTTTACTCAGGGAAGAAGTATAGTGAGTTAAGCAATCACGGTGACTTGATGAGAAATTCCAGTCACTGTGTGTCCTGCTGGATAAATATGTTTCCTTACGTGTTTTCTGTTGTCTGCTAGTAGGGGTTCTGATAGAGGAAACTGAAGCAATATTTAAAGCATACATTCAATCCCCCTCCTCATCGTAAGGACCCTAGCAATCCATTAAAAAACATGAATAAAGAAAGTAGGCATATAAATCAGAAGGAAGGGTAATAGAAGATAGAAGCAGAGACTCTCATACTAATAGATTAATCCTCCAAGGAATATGATAACAAAATTTATCATTCGTTACTGTTTTCTCTGGCCAACCAATGAAAGAATATATTATCTGTTCTCTGTGCAGGGCAAAGAGATGCTAACGGCTAGTTTTATCCAAGTCTATATATAAAACAACTTAGCCACTGTATCCCAGATAGCAATCTTTGATGTGTTGTTAGCCAGTAACAACCCAAATCCAGTTGAGGACTAGGAAAAGGTATTTGTTAGGATTTACACTAACCACCATCCTGTCATACTAAACTGCCTGCTTCTGAAAAGCTTAATTTTGGAAGTCTGCATAGGTTTGTGTAGTTGTGGAGGGTATTATTGGGTAGATATATCTCAAAGTTATGACTTAAAGATATATCTACACAATAAAACCTTTCACAAATAGCACTTAATCTGTTACAAAAGATTAAAATTTCAAGCATGTTTGCTTGTCATTACTAATCATATTCTTAAGTATAAAACTAGGTCATCTTTGTTGTTTTTTTTTCCCATAAGAAATAAATTTTACAGAATTAGTAGATCAAACAAAAGGCTAAGTACTACTTTTTTCTTTATCTGACAGAAGATAGAACTGATGTGTTGAAAATGCTGTAAAATCACAGCACTCGCAGTACCAGACTCACTGGAAGCAAGGTACTATTTAATGAGCAAAACAGACTATTGCAAGAAATTTATAAAGACCTTAAGTACCCAAGGGGCTTTATTACTTGTAGCAGTGCAGAAGGGGGTGGGGACACACACACACACACGCAGGCGTGCACACACATACACAGACACACACACAGACACACACACAGGCACACACACAGGCACACACAGACACACACACACATAGACACACACAGACACACACACATAGACACACACACAGGCACACACAGACACACACACACACACAGACACAGACACGCACACAGACACAAACACACACACAGACACACACACAGGCACAGACACACACACACAGGCACACACACAGACACACACACAGACACACACACGTAAAGGGAAATATGAAGTGATGGTTGTCTTATTATACCTTAATATTTGTTTTTCATTTTTCTTGGTGGTGTTTTTCTGTGTTTTGTCTCCTGGACATACTTAAAATTTAGTGTCAAACTCTCTATAACTGTTTCATAATTCACTTAGTTGAATGCCGGACTTTTCCTTCAGAAATCCTGACAATAGAATGAGAAGCAGACTAGACCTACAGGATCATCAGCTGTAACTGAATATAGGATAAAAAAATCAAAAGGTTCAAATGAAGAATAGTCTTTTTTTCTTTTTTTTGTTTGTTGCTTGGTGAAAAAAAACATAGAGAGACTGATAGAAGGGGGGAGCAGACACCAAGAAGAAGTCAAAGTATTTTAAGAAATGAATAGTGTATGGAAAGTCTCATTTAAAAAAAAAATCACAACAGCAAGAAATTCGTTCTAGGATCTAAAATTCTTTCATCCATCTGTCACTAATTAAAAAGAATGTCAAAGAACATATGGTCATGAAACTACAGGGAGTTAAAAAGAGAAAATCAAAGGAGCTGCACTGACTGTGCACCTAAATAACAGTTTTCAGTAAGTGCCTGACAAATCCCACAGAAAGGTAGATAAGGGGTAGGAGGGTGACTTGGAATGAAGGACCACAAAAAAATAAAGTGATGTGTTGAATACTTTTCTTTTTCTGATACTACAAATTGCAGAAGTGATAAAAAACTTCCCTTGGTGAACACAAGGGAGATAGGCTGTGAGGGAAGCCAGACTCCTGTTAGTTTGTATGTTAGTGTTTTCCATTAATGTCATCCTTTTATAATTGCTTTTGTAGGCATTATCTTCCTCTAAATTTTACTGACTTCTGTATTAAAAAATGATAATTGGCTTTTGCTATGCCATCCTGTTAAACTCATTATTAAAGAATGTAGTTTTCAAGAATTGAAAACCTCTTACTTTTTCAATAATAATAATAATGGTCTCAAGTCTTACAGATTGAATACAAAAATTAATGAAGAGCATGCAATATTTTTGTGTAACAAATAACATTATCAGGAAAGGATTAGACTAGGAATATTAAATGATTTTTTTTATTACCACCACATCGTATATAGAATTTATTTCAGTAGTCACATATCATTTTCTCTTTCTTAGTAGTTTGTATAATTGTGTTATATAATCATACCTTACTCATAATTCAATCTTATTGATCTGTGAGTTTTATATGGAGAGTATTACATTATTCTGCAATTTATCCTTTTCTGCTTTTCCTTTTCAAAGTCATTTTACATTCTTCTCCTTATCAGTCCTTTTTCCATGTTCATCCTTGTTCCTACCATTCTACTTTTGCTCTGACAGAAGTTCTTCTTAGGGGATGAGGCATGCCATAATTAAGTAGTGACAGCCTGCAGGAAGTGTGTCCTTACCAAGAATTTTTTAAAAAGACATTCATCCCTCAAAACCCACTACTTTTTCTGTCCAAAACTCTTCCTCTGGAAACATCCTTTCAATAAAGTTTCCTGTTTATAAATTGAATAAATAAATATTTGAAAAACATAAAGAGTAACCATCTTGTTTTTTCAAAAACATTCTTGTTCTTAATAATACTGAAAAACACCAGGCTTTATAGGCTTCTTGATAGTTAAAATGTATTAAAAGTCATTACTGAAGCAAAACATTCTGAAAGTCTCAAAAAATACCATGTTTTGTACATGAACTTCTCTTCAGAATTTTAGTTCATGAAATACAATGAGTTGTGAGGTTTTTTTCCTCCATTCAGGAATTGCTTCCAAAACCTCCAGAAATCTAAGTTGTGAACTTTACTCACAGTCAAGTATGTTCATATGTAACAGAGTCCTTCCTATATATATTCATTCATCTTTCAGCCACGGGTTGCTGGAGGTGGGAAAGCATATATAGTGAGGGAGTGAGAAGAGAAGATACCACTTACATTTCCTCTGTTCGTATGCACTTCTGTAAGTATCTGCTGCTGGTAAACAACATTTCAGACAAGACAGATCTCTGATCTGATTCAATGGAGCTATAATTATCTGCTTCTACCCTTGTTTCTAGATAAATACCACAGGCCCGAAGGAGAAAAAAATACAAAACTTACTAGCCTTGAATTAGAGCATGGAAAACCACCCACATTTTTTGTCTGAAAAATTACCTCCTACACATTCTTAAAAATTTTAAAATTAAAATTTTTGCTGAAAATCATTTCCAGTCACTTTTATTCTGCCTTTTCCTGATAGATTCCTTCAGGATCTTCATCATCCCTACAACATGAGACCTCCACATGTCTTCCCATCTATCTAGGTTGCTATTATAAACTAAAGAAGGAGGGAAGGTCTTCCATCAGAATTTCAGAAGAACAGTTGAATTTTATTTCTTTAGTGTAGTATCTCCATTTCCAGTGACTATATGGTTCTGTCTGCACTGCCTGTGATAGCTATGCTGCAGATCACACTGAGCCTACGCTTCCTTGTCCAAGTAATTATTTCCTTCATCCCACATTAAAACTCTGCTTCTCCCTGGTATGCAAACCTCGATTTCCACTGGTGTGAATTAAAGATCCCAGCATTGTGACGACAAACATTACCCTCTATAATACACCGCGTGGAAACTTACCTCCTACCTTAATCTCCCAAGGTAACCTTTGCTTCTTACATTTCAGACTGATAAGTATTGTCCTGGTTTCAGCTGAGACAGTCAGCCTTCTTCACAGTAGCTCATGTGGTGCTATGTTTTGGATTTGTGCTGTGAAGAAGGCTGACCACATACTGATGTTTATAGTTGTTGTCAGGACAGTCAAGGACTTTTCATCATCCCTGCTGTGCCAGGGTCTGCAGGTGCAGGAGAAGCTGGGAGGGAGCACAGCCCCAATTACTAGCCCAGGATTTGACCTTAGGTTTAGGATTGGGACCCAAATTGGGCAATGGTTTATTCCATACCAGACACGTCATACCCAGTATATAGATGAGGCTCTGTCCAGAAGTACTGTCTTGCTCCGTGTTGCGTCCCTCTGGATCACCCCTCTCTCAGGGTCATCTCTGTCGTTGGACACTCAGGCTCTTATCCCTGTACTGGGAGGGTGGTTTCAGGACTGTCCCTGCTCCGTGATCATTGGCTTGGTCATTGGGTGGTGAGAAGTGTCACTGTGTATCACTCATTTGTATATTTGCATACGTTACTATTATTTTTACAATTATTGGCCTGAGAACCATGACAACAGAATAGCTTGTGTTTATGCCACCTTATTCCCTCACATAAAGGAGTGTTTTACAGATCAAGAGATGCTCTTGCCACTCTCCTCTGAACCCTGCTATGGTCAAGCACAACGAACACTGACCCCATCATCGTAATTTTTTCCCTAATAACACATAAATTGCTTTCTGCAACTGCACAGATTGCTTGAAAGCTTGGTCCTATGCATCTCATCAAAAAAACAATTCCATCTTTATTCGAAAAATTAGTAAGATTCTTCATCATTGCTGAGATTTGTTAAAGTGGAACCTTTTGGCTTTTGTGAGATTTGTTCAGCCTTGAAGAGCCAAGGTCTGAATTCTTTGCTTCCTCAAGTGTACTTCAATACAGAGCAGTGCATAGACACAAGAGTTCAAGTACCCTCATTCTTGAAAAAGAACAATCAAACAAGCATTAGATTACAACTAATTTAAAAATAATTTTTCTGGTTGTGGTATGGCAAAGGAAGTATTATACATCTTTTTTTTATCTGTTTCAGCATGCTTTTAAGCCCTACTCAGTTTCTTTTATTGTCAGGAAAGGTGGGGGAAAATGGGGCAAAAGGAAGAAAAATTGGGGGACAAAATCCACAAAAGTAAATAGAAATCTCTTAAATTTTAAAACAATATCTATCCTGTACCTCATATTATTTTTTTGCAAATCTCCCCATCTTCTAGTTTTTGCAATGGTTATTGGTACAGTGAATGACTACAAAGCAATTGAATGGATAAGGTTCTAACCACACATAAGACACATGAGGTAGTCAGTGCCCTCAGACACGCGTGATTAGAGACAGGATTGAAAGAGAAGCACTAGCAATGGATGAGAGCAGAGCCAGGGTTTTCTAGAGAGAACTCAACCCCTAAAAAGCAGTGGGAGCCAAGAAGCTACATCCAAGGACGCTGAGAGACCTAGCCAATGTCCTTTAAAGCCCCTCTTTGTCATCTTCAACAGTCTGTGGAGACTGGGGAAGATCCCTGATGACTGGAGAAAAGCACCTATCATATTAATCTTCAAAAAGTGACAATCCAGTCACCTCAGTCCCAGAAAAATCATGAAGTGAATCCTTTTGAAAAACATGTCTGGGCACATAAAAATAAAGCAATTTGTACCAATTAGCATGAATTTATCACGGGTAAATCGTGCATGACCGAGCAGGTTGCTCCCTGTGACAAGCTGTCTGGCTTTGTGGCTGAGGGAGACATAGTAGATGTCATTTACTTTGATATTTAGAGAGGTTTCTGACATTGTCTCTCAAAATATTCTGCTATTCAAGTTAGCATGTAGTGGTGACCATGTCTGGGCAACCAGATGGATAAAACACTGGTTACATGCTCAGCCTCAGAGAACTGTTGTTAAGTAATCATATTTCACCTACAGAATGGTTACAAGAAGAATACCACAAATGTCTGTCTTGGACCTTTCCTGCTTAAAATCATATCTTGGAGTGAGAGATGGGGTGAACTCTCATCATCAGCAGATGACACCAAACTGGAGGAAGAGGTTGATACTCTCAAAAGTAGGGAGCTGACACCTAGTCAGAACTCACAGGCTGGAGGAATGAGTCAACAACAACCTAATGAAATTCAACAGGGACAAATGCAAAGCCCCTACACCTGGGAAGGAAGAACTTGCCCTGTGAGGCTAAGAGTATTCTGGGCTGCATTAGGAGGAGTGTGACCAGCCGGTCAAGGAAGATGACCCTTCCCCTATGCTCAGCACTGGTGAGGCCACACCTGGAGTGCTGGGTCCAGTTCTGGGCTTCCCATACAAGCGATATATGAACATACAGGAGACTCTCCAGTAAAGGGCTCCTAAGCAGATTAAGGTTCTGGAGCATCTCACATGTGAAGAAAAGAACGTTAAGGTAATTTAGTTTCTTGTCTGGCACAATAACTCATTATATTTGGTTTATGTGATAAGGTTTTGTTACCAGGGGTTGCAGAGGTGGCTTCTGTGAGAAGAAATCGGGAGCTGCCACTAGGTCAGACAGAGCTAGCTCCAGCCAGCTCCAATGGACTCACCACTGGCCAAAGATGAGCCCATCAGTGACATTGGTAGTGCCTCTCTGACAATATATTTAAGAAAGGGTGAAGAACGCTGTGCAGTATCTATGAAATAGGATGGAGAAAACATGAGAGAAACAGCCTTGAAGACACAAAGGTCAGTGAAGAAGAAGAGGAGCAGATGGCCCAGGCACCAGAGGAGACATTCCCCTGCAGCCCTTGGAGACGACTGTGGCAAAGGAGGCTGTTCCCCTGCACCCCGTGGAGGACCCCAAGCTGGAGCAGGTGGATGTACCTTGAAGGATGCTGCAGCCTGAGGAGAGCCCACACTGGAACAGGCTCCTGTGAGGCACTGCAGCCTGTGGAGAGGAGCCCAGACAGAAGGCTCCTGGCAGGACCTGTGGCCTGTGGGGCACCCACACTGTAGCAATCTGCTCCCGAAGAACTGTACCCTGTGAAGAGGGCCTCTGCTGGAGCAGGGGAACAGCATGAGGAGGAAAGAGTGTCAGAGTGAAGTATTATGAACTGACCACAAATCCTGTTCCCTTCCCCACTGTACCACTTATAGGGCAGGAGATAGAAGAATTGGGAATGAAGGAGTGAAGTTGAGTCTGTGAAGAAACAGGGGTGAGGGAAAGGATTTTTTAAGATGCTTGGGTTTTTGTTCCTCACTTTCCTACTATATTTTTAATTGTCAATAAGTTAAATTAATCTTCCCACCGTTAAGTCTGTGCTGCCCGTGACAGTAATTGTTGAAAGGTCTCCCTGTCCTTGTCTTGACCCACAGACTTTTTGCCTCCTGTCCTGTTGAGTAGGAGGAGTGAGAGAGCAGCTGGGTGGGCATCTGGCCAAGGCCAAAATGCACTCCTGGTGTGGTATTATCCACTTCAAATGTTCTACCTTTTCACTAATTAGACATTTTTCATTTCAATAGTCTCCTCCATTTACAAGGGTATTGTCAAAGATTCTTTCAGCTGTCAGTGGAGCAACAAATGTATGAAGAACAAACAAATGTCTAATTGTAATAAGAAGTATACATCCAGCTGGATAACATATACTAAACTCCTGCTATTTTACTTACAAAAGATTGGCCCCATTACTTCAAGTAAGGAGGAATCTTTCTTGCCTAAATATAATCAGTGAATGCTATTGTTGTCATTGTTATCCACACTTGAACGGGTGAAATAACAACTGTAACTGTAAAATAGCAAAGAGAATATTTTCATTAGCAGACCAGGGTGTTGCAGGATAGTGGTCACTGGCAGAACATATACAATTTGGCAGCTAGTCTGTTTAGCTGGCTTTGCAGTTTCATTTTTGTAGTGTTTACATATCTCACTGCTTTTTACTGGGAAATTAACAGCATACTGAGTTGGATTTCTGGCTGATTTAAATAGGTGTGACTTGAGTGAAACCACTAATGATTCAATCCATCAATTACAGACCTGGTCTCCTTTAATCTAGGTTGCTATTTATATTTTACAGTGGAAAAGTTGCTAATCCCCAGTTGGTTATTGTCTCTTCAAGGTCTGGTTTTGAAATACAGCTCATCAGCTCAATATGAATGTTCCACAATAATCATAAAACATACTTAATTCCCAGACTCTCCTAATCACCATGGTAACACACTCAGGCAAGCACAACAGAGAAATAGAGGTACCCTGAAAGATTTTGTCTAAAAAACAAAAGCCTAGTCATGCTCTGAGTACAGAGAGGACTTTTGCGGATATTTTTGTGGGTACTCTGCAAATCCATCTATCCTTCAGTGAAATGGCTTTGGAACAACCACCACACTCTACAAAATAGCTTTTTTATTTCAAATATTCCAATAGCATTAGCTTTCCAAATTCAACATGAAAAGCAGCATTTATTTTCTTCTGACATTCACCCAGGTTTATTAAGTCACTGCCATAACTTGGCTTGGAATAACCACCATTATAGGATTCAAAGACAAGCTCTACTGATTTGTCTCCTTTCATAATAGTACCTTCTACTATAAAGGCTTCTTTTTCTTCTTCCAGTGCTTTCCTTCGCAGTGTATTAATGGATAAAATTGTCAGCATCTCCTGACAGAACCAAACAATTATTTTTATATGCAATATGGGTAAGCGAGTACTTGTCTATCATTGTACTTACTCTAGTAACCTTCATTTCCACAAGATCCTCTTTCAACTAATTTTTTTGCAAATAAAGAATGATCAGGATGATACACACTATTTTGAATAAGCTTTCCTCCTTGCCGAACGCAATGGCACAAGAAATTTGGTTCCTTAATCCAGCTGATGACACAGTCCTCTTTTATGCATATGTTAAATTTGGCTGCTCCAAGTTTTTCACTATTTGTCCTCTCTAATGGTAATGATTTGTAATAGATATTATTTTTGTTATTCTTTAATTACTGGCTTTACATTTTATATGACCACAATTCATTTTGCATTTATTATTCCTGTCCCTAAATGATCAATTTTGCCAGTAAGACATTCTAACCTTTCTGTTTGCTGACAGTTCCTCATAGGTTTGTACCACCACCATATCATACAAATTGCTAAACAATACTGGCATCAATAGAGAATTGTTAGGGAACCAATTTTTAAGACAGTACCAAAAATCATACAAAAAATCTAATCTAATTCCACAACAGACACCTACTAATACTGGATTTATAGCCTCCCTAAAAATGTTGTCCAGATTCTCTTTAATTTACAGAATCCTTAAATCTCTCTTATCAAAATACCACAACATCAAGAAACAAAGTTGCCTGTTGTGACTGCCTCCCTGATTTATGTTTTTAAGGAACGTAGCAAACCAATCACACCTTGCTTTACAGTCATGCATCCCAGTGTAACATGTTCCTGGTTCCTGGTTCATCATACCAGTTTACACATGCTGTTATTGGCAGTTTCATATTCCATCATGCCGTCAGCCACGTTTCTTTGGTGAACAAATATTTCACTTGTGTTTCACTGATTTCATTCATTTTCCTAGCTGGATTAGGTACAATAATTTCATTGTATGTCCTGATGATTGCTCTGCAGATGTTCTTGAATTTATTACTTCTTTCATCTTTTCTGTCATCTTTCCTCTTTATCCATGCTGTTATTTTAGTGCTCTTTTATAGGCAGTTTTACCATATTGAAACCAGTCCTGAAGATTATGCAGAGGCTTTCAGCCTTCTCTTCATTTTCTGTTGAACAAACACTCTCATCCATTGTGTTCACTTTCTGGTACATTTTGCCACTTTATGCGAAAGCTTTCAATGGCCAGGTTTGCAAGGTTTTCCTCCTTGCAGCAAACTCGAATTACACCATGATCTCTATACTTATCTGCTTCTTTTTTTGTAAATAGAAGAAGCAACAGAAAATCAACCTACAACAGAAAATCATCTTTTAGTCATGACTACAGTTTTATAAATTATGGTCTTATTCACTGAAGGTGAATTTGAAATTTTCACTCTTTTTCATGGCTGTTTGCAGGAGTTTTTCCCTGCCAATACCAATGTGAACGAGGATGTGCTCCAGTTTTTGTAAAGCATTCTGTGTTAACAATAATTCTTGTTACCCTCTCCCCCAAAAGACTTCCAAATCATTTAACTTATTCAGTTTATAATCAATATTTGTTGCAACACTATTGAAAGAAAGCAAACTACAGGGACAGATGATAATTAACATCTGGGTGCAGGGGAAATACTCTTAAAACAACTCTGCTGCTAAAAATACTGCAAGTTATATAATTCCTCAATGCTCTGGAGGTAAGCAAGGTGTGCATATCAATTACTCTCTTTGCAATCAAACCACATGACAAAACCAATTTCTTACTGTTATCAAGATGGGATTTTCTAGTGAGCAAGGTTCACGTTTACTGTATATAACTTGCAGATACCAAATTTTTACCCTACATTGCCTGGGGTACAATTTTCTAGAACACAATATTCACTTTTTAAAAGTTAACGTTTACCCATAGGTTACAGAATTATTCTTGATCATTTCCTGTAGCACTGATATTCAAAAATAAATTTTAGAACTGATGATTTTTCCAGTTCTAGGATCCCCACTACAAGAAAGATATTGGCCTCTTAGAGTGGATCCAGAGGATGACCACAAAAATGGTCAGAGGGCAGGAACACTTCTATGAAGAAAGCCTGAGAGAGTTGGGGTTGTTCAACTTGAACAGGAGAAGGCTCTGAGGATACCTTCTTGCAGCCCTTTAATAGATAAAAGGGGGCTTATAAGAAAGACAGAGACTTTTTACTGAAGTCTGTATTGACAGGAGGAGAGGCAATGGTTTTAAACTGAAAGAAGGTAGATTTAGATTGGATATATGGAATAAATTTTTACAAATAAGGTGGTGAGACACTGGAACAGATGGATGCCCCATCCCTGGAGGTGTTCAAGGTCAGGTTCAACAGGGCTTTGAGCAACATCATCTAGGGGAAGATGCCTCTGCCCCTGGCAAGGAAGTTGGGCCTGATGTTAAAGGTCCCTTCCATCCCAAACCATTCTATGATTTTATGATTTTTTTTTCCACCACCCATTGCACAACTAAAAGAAAGACAATTTATAGGTGAATTTATAAAAGGGAAAAAAATCTTACTTTTACCGGTTTTATCATTCATAATGTTTAATAATAAAACTGTTCACCGGCTTCAGGGGATTCCCCTTCCAGAAGCAGACCCACAAACGTAAGACCATTTCCTTTGCAGAGAGAATGCTGAAGCTGCCCATGTTAAACAGAATCAGGAAATGATAAACGCATCCTTTTAATTTGCTTGGAGAGTGAAAAAATATACCTGACTGACATTTGTCATGTCTTTCACACATCCTGCTTTATCTACTGAGGATACATTTGTCATACTTAGCTTTGTGGGACAAAACTGACATCCCACTCCATTAGGCTCTGAGTCTTTTTTTCCTTAATGTTTGACAACATGGTAGTCTCCAAAATTTTTCAGAATATTGTGTGGCTCAGCTGAACAGAATACTTGCCCAAAGTTGCTGATGTGTCCTTGATGGAGAAACTCTTTTTTTTTTTTTTTGTCTGGAAGGAATAGTGGCAATGTGTGCGAACAAGTCTGATTTCATTACTATGAGTTAGCTAAATGTTGCTTAAGGCTTCACAATGTTTTCTTCTTTTTTTCTTTTTTTTTTCCCCTTCAGACTGCTTTCCATGACAAATAGATTAAGAATGTGTTATGGTTTTATTTTCCTTCTTTCTTTCTCTTTCTTTCTTTCTTTCTTTCTTTCTTTCTTTCTTTCTTTCAGTGTGAAATAGTAAGAGCTCAGTAAATTTTGAGTCCTGGAGAGGGAACACAAGGATGTATGCTTTCTGAGCAGTCTCTTCCCTCCTGGGTGACCCCAACAAATATCTTCTTTACAGGACAGCGGTGTCACAGCAGCTTTGAGGTAGACTCCATGACAGTCTCTGGGCATAAGAAATTTTCAGGCTATTTTTCCATTTCTCCAGAGTATGGATTGGAGGGGGATGTTTATAATGTGTGATTTACGGACAGCTGAGCATTACACACAATAATTTATGGCAGGTATCTTTATATATCAGAGAATACAAAATGTGCATCTCCAGATAAAAAAGGGATCACGCACAATTGGGATTTATAACATGTTTTATTTTGCCATCTACATTTGTACCCAATCCACATCTTGCCAAAACCCAAATACAATTACTTGGAAGCTAACAAAACTGGAAAAAGACAGCAACTGCAGCGGTTGTTATGCAGCTAGGCCTCCCATGACTGCATACACTTGGTAAACTTTCTTAGGACACTGCTGTGTTCTTTTTTTCATATTATTTGTTCTGAGTAAAATACAGAAAGTAAATCATCCATCATGCAAACATGGGAAAACAAAAGTTAAAGAAGGTATGACAAGCATTTTGCTTTGCTCCTGCACAAAGTACTTCTATCATTTTTCATGTGTGGTCTTCTCTTTCTACCACTACATGACTAGCCTTAGTACCTGCATGTCTGTCATTAGAACTGTATTCCTCTACCTTTTTCATGCTTGCTTTCACTACAATCGGTTATGAATTCTTTCTGCTTGACCATTGTACCGGTTGTAGGGAGGACTGGGTACAGGATTTGAAAGGGAATTTTCTTTCTTCCTTTTTTAGACAATGAGGGCAGAGCAGTGTTGTGGTATTGAGGACAAACCAAAAAATTGTTCACAAAAATATTTTTCACTCTTAGATATGTTTAGTTTTCTTGAATCTGACACCTATCTGGAACAGCAACAAACACCAGATAAACTGAACCAAAAGTCAAGCAGCAGGCTAAGTGTTAAGCAGGCTAAAGTTTCCCTGTCTTCCCCTTTACCTTTTAAGCAGACTTGCACTTTGGCTCTGCAGCCATTTCAGAGCTGGTGACGAGAGCAGAAAGCTGAAATATCTGTTTCCATGTACAATGAAATTGTGATAGAATTAAAAAAAAAAGAAAATCTCACTGCCATAAATAATTTTGTGTTAAAAGTGAAGAAAACAAGCTAGAAATGCACTCTGGCAAAGGAATAGGAGAAGGATGGCTCGTCAGTCAGAGAGAAAACATGAAAAGAGTCTTTGAAACAAACACTGAAGTATGCAGAAAACAAGGCAATGATTCTTGGACTTGTCAAGAGACAGAGACTGTACTGGAGCTACATAAAGAGGCAGTCCACATTTATTTCGAGTAGGAGGAGATAAATGTTTCAGATCTGAACAGGTCACATCCAAGTCCTACTGAACTCATTACCAACCTACTTCAACTCTGTGCCTTCTATATGTTATACTCAAAGAACACAAAATATGGGTTGACAGCTTTTAGCAGCCACAATTCTTGTAGTGTGGTAGGACTGAGTAATTCCACTGCAGAAACAGAATTTACTAAACTGGGCATTGTAAAAGCACCACAAAAAATGCAATCTCAATTTAAAGAAATTAAAAAGTGAGAATAGGCCATGAGATTACAGGTGGCTGCACATGGGCAAACTGGACAACACAAGAAAATGCTGAATAATATTGATGAAATCACCCATCATGGAGTGCTGCCAGTGCATGTTTCACCCTCAAGTATAAGGTTGTTATAAACAACAAATAGAGTATTTATCTTCTTGCACATGAGATTGAACCCTTTCCATAAATTCAATTAAGCTTTTTAATTTCTGTTCTGTTCTGTTGTATTCTATTTTATTATAGTTCTCATTCTATTTCAGACCATCTTTATAGCATCCAGAGATTTTCTATACTGTTTTAAATTATATGACTAACAACTCTCAGCTGTTGATCTTTCTCTCAACCACCCACTGAGAGAGAAGTACCTGAAATGATGTGACTTATTTTGCTTTGTGTTTTCCTTTTCTTCAGAAGCGCGTTTCTAGGTATTGTTAGAGAAAGCACTTAAAGTGAGAAGTGGTGACACTTATGACAGTTCCAAGTTTCTGAAGTGAATTACTTCGCAGCCTTGGACTGTCCCCTGAAAATATTCCATTTTTCTCTCATTTGCTCTCCTGTACCTGCAGACAGCTGCCTTGTGCAGAGGGACTGAAACTGTCAACAGGATTCTTAATCTCAGAGATTTAGGTGATGTTTTTTTCTTTAAGTATCCTAAGACAAGTGCTGGAATACTTTGAAGAGAGCATGCAAGACCTTGAACTTCATTTGTTTTCTAACAAGAGGCAGTGTACAGCAGAGTGTTGCCTGTACAGATGTGGAGATGTACTGTGATTGCATGCCCCATTTAGAATTCTTTAAGTGTTGTAATCCTTGTGCCCTGGCAGGCCAAATTCCCATGGAGCAGCTGAGACTTGAGGAAAACATGGAAATGTATCATCCATTAGAATGTGACAGTCTTTTACTTGGAGCTGACACTATCTGTAGTTGTGTTGATGTGGATCTGAGGAATCCGGATCCACTGCGAACAAAACTTGCTGGTATTATGAACTTCCAAAATTTCAAAAAAATAATTTTAAATAAAGAAAATAGTAAAAATAAAAGTTTTTTTTTTTTTTTAGTTTTCTTCTGCTTTTTAGGCTGCTAGGGTTTATTTGTTAACAACAATAAGAGAAAAATTTCTATTACTCATTCATTGCTATAGTTTCCACAAAGATTTAATGGGAAAAAATATACATATTTGTAAGTATAAATATTTGTATATGTATGTATATCTATACAGATGCTAACACAGGTATGTGTATATCTCTTTGTGTGCATTATGTGGGAGAAAGATACATAAGGTAAATAAGGACTGAACGAGGCAGTGTGATCAGTTGCATACCTGGGACTGCAAATTTGGCTCCAAGACCCTGTCGGTCTAATTAAGACTAACGTACAATGAACTAGAACCCAAACACATGTCTTTGACAAAATCCTGTTTGGCTCGGTAAGTTTCTTCTTTTTCAGATGCAAAGTTAAAACAAAAATGAGACCTGAAAAGGGACAGCGAAATGGCTTCTCCTCTGCTCAGCTGCACTCATCTCACTTCACACATTCTCATCAGATCTGCTGCAAAATCTACACACAAGAGAGAGCAAAAATGTAGCTATGACAAAGCTTAAGATAAGAAACAGTTCTGTAGATTACAAAACCTGAAATTTTCCTCCTCTCCATCACTCTCTGAACAAGAGAATTTAAAACCACTGTTAATTCTGCTGAATCAAAATGAAATTGATTCATTATTAACTGTTCACTTACACCACTCTGATGTAAATTACTAAACTGTGTAGACGATCACCAAAGCAGAATTGTTGGTAAACTTTTTATAATTTTTATAATTCAAATGGTCTAAACTTAAACATGTGAGTGGTCACTTCTAGGTAGCTTCACTTCTGGCATGCTTTTGCCTTCCAAAGGGATGCTCACTGTCACATTTAGAAAAATCAGTCCATCAAAATAATTACTTAAATTCATTAATTGCTTCTGAAAATGTAGACCACTTAGATCCTCTTTCTTAACTTGATTCAAATCACCACTTTGCACTGAGGATGGTAGCATAACCAGGAAAGAGTAAAGACAGAGACCATTCATTTCCCTCTACTGGCATAAATAGTTCTATTCTTTTCAAATATAATATCTACAATGAACTATCCACTGAGAGAACACAGGTATGGATTAAAACCCAGATGGTTATGTCAGTTAAACTTTGAAAATACAGGAAAGCTTTACTCAAGCTGCCTGTTTCTGAATATATTTAAAAGCTGACCAGAGAGCAAAAGAGCAACCATTGTTTTGTGGTTTCTTACTTTTTTTTTCCAATTCTGAAAATGTGTTTACTTTCTGTCTGCTAGTTATTTGTATTGCAGTGCATTTAGCCATCAGGGTCTCAAACTCAAGGCACTGGATGAACTCAAGACAGAATTCCGCAATCAGCAGACAAGAAGCGAGAGGCAACACAGTTTGCTGGAGCACATAAAGCAAGTCAGTGTTATGTTAAAAAATATAGTATATTCTGAGCCCTATTCCTGTGATTTACATATTGAGCTACATTAACTTTTTTTCCTTTTATCCATACCAAAGTCATCAGTAAAATCAGTTCCCTGCAAAAACAAAAACACACTATAACATTTTTTATC
The DNA here is from genome assembly GCA_011057875.1 of Pterocles orientalis. NCBI lineage: Eukaryota > Metazoa > Chordata > Aves > Pterocliformes > Pteroclidae > Pterocles > Pterocles orientalis. The sequence goes on from WKFP01015483.1 coordinate 410,947, forward strand.
TTCTGACACCACCATTAAAACTAAACAAACAAGACCAGGTTTCAAGACCAGGTTGGATGAGGCTCTGACCAACCTGATCTAGTGTAAGATGTTCCTGCCCATGCAGGAGGGTTGGAACTCGATGATCTTTAAGGTCCTTTCCAAACCAAACCATTCTATGACTCTATGATTCTACGAACGACACCCTCACCTCCCCCATAAAAGACACAGAATGCTACTTATTACCTTCTATGATGCTCTGATTTCTGATAATGGTAATTAGTACAGTAAAATTAAGATCCTTGATCTCTTAGGAATGTAATTTTTTTTTTGCCTGAGTGTTCGTGGATGTATATGAGCATGTGTATCTCTGTGTGTGTGTCTGTTTTTTTGTTTGTTCATGTGCAAAACCTTGCAAAAGCAAGGTATTTGCCATCCATCTCACCTACGCTAATCTGCACCATTTGCAAATATTTCTGATACTTTGCCATTGCAGGAGATTGTATATACAATAAAGCAAACAAGAGCTTCATCCTACCTGTTATTAACATCCTATCTCTCAGGAATTACTGCCTGGCTATAAAATGGTTCACTCGTGTAACAGGTAAATTTAATGGGATCAATTTTCTTCAGTGGTATTCTGTTCAATGTTAAACTTCATTCATAGCAACAGAGATTCTAAATTCATGCTTAGGGCTAGAAAACTAAGACACTTTACCATTACTGTTTAGCACGGCTAGACAGTTCTGCTGAAGCCGATTATTAGACAGTGTTTCCATGTCAAAGTAAGCTGGGAAAAGTTAATATACTTGGGAAAGGGAAAAAAAATATCTGATTCAATTCTCCACAGGAATTCACAGTGATTAGATAACATACCACTCTCATACCATGACTGTCATAACTATCTTAAAAAAATTGAAGGGAACATCCATTTGTCAAAGTGAATGAAATCTTCTCCCATTGTCACCAGGAGCCTCCAAACTTCCCATTTTGCCACTCTAGTATGTAACCATGGTGGCTTAACCTTGGCCAGCTGCTAAATGCCCACCCAGCTGCTCACTCCTCCCACCAGAAGGACAAAGGAAGAAAACACAATGGAAAAGCTCATAGGTCGAGAAAAAGACCTTCCTTAATAGTTACTGTCATATGCAAAACACACTCCCCCTTGGCCACTCCCACCTTCATCCCTTCACTCCCAACTCCTCTGCCCCAAAGGAGTGCAGGGGTGGGAATGGGGGTTGCGGTCATTCCCTCACAGCCCCTCTCAGCCACTCCTCCCTCCTCACACGTCTCCCTGCTCCAGCGCGGGCCCTTCCCCAGGCTGCAGCCCTTCAGGGACACCCTGCTCCCGCCTGGGCTCTCCACGGCCGCAGCTCCGGCAGGAAATATCCCCCTGCTGCGGCCTGGGGCCCTCCCCGGGCTGCAGGGTGGGTCTCTGCTCCAGCGGGGTCTCTCCAGAGCTGCAGGGGATCCTCTCAGAGGCCATCCTGAAGCCCCACTTTTGACACCTGGGTGTGGACACCCAATACAATAGTTTAAAAAAAAACAAACAATACCAACCTACAGAAAAGGACACAGATGTCCAAAATTAGAACTCTCTATCCACAGTGTTGATGACAACAGGACAGAGTGAACACCTAGACTGTGTAGCAAAGGAAGACACATATTTCATGCTCTCCTGCATTTCAGAAAAGAGCAAGCTACTGGATAAGCTTGAGTTGATCTGAAAGCAAGAGTCTGACCCCGTAAAACATACTTGTGTGAACAGCTGTAATGGGAGTATCTTCCTTCTATGTACTATCTGACCTCTAAATTTATGAAACTTTTCCACCACTATCGCCTGCTGGGTTGTGTGAAGTCTGGGGACACTGGATTTGACAGCTAGAAAGTTCTTGTCTGCAATTTCACAATTTCACTGTTCAAAAGAGTTCTGAAAATCTCAGTATGTAGAGTCTATTGGGTCCCTTTGATGGATACTGTCATAGAGCCCCAGTATGACAGTGAAACATAATTTCTCTTTACAGAAGACACACTGACTCTTTTCTCCTGCCTAAATTGGTGATTTCTAGCCACATAGTAAAGTCCACATATCCCAGTCTTGAGGACATTCTTTATAAAACATGCATGGTGAATATTTGCCTCTTCCAGGGGAACACCAACTTCTTCCACTTTAGATTCACAGTCATGATATTTTTTATTTAATTAAATGTCTAATCAAGTTTCTCCTTGGAGGAAGAAGCAGAAGATAAAGTTTTCAATAGTCCATTGGTTGAAATATTTAGCTGATGTGTGGGGGGAGTTCTGTACGCTTCTTCTGGTTATATGTAATACTGTACTCTGCAAAATGTTCTGTGCAGGTACAGTGCTTTTGAGAATTATCATTTTCCTCTTCTTCTAAGCTGAACTACTGTATTTTGCTTTCATACCCTTAGAGAAGTGTACTCAATTATTTTAGAGCTTGTTGTTGTGGTATTCAAGTGGAAACTCTCTGTCCTTGTCTCCGTTGAGTGTGTCAAGCAAAACAGAACAGTTTCAATGAGACAAAGAAAAACAAGAGTTCATAATACCTTACATTTTGATGATTACTCCAGTTTTGATGAAAGTCAAAACAATGTGTTCATATTCCCTTAAAAAGAAAGTGACTTGAGTTTCTCAAGTCAATCCTAATCTATAGTCATAAGAGGGATACACTTTTTTGTTCCTTGCCATATACTGCATAAATTGCATATGGAAGATACGATACCATTAAGTAACCTAGGGCAGGAAACTCAGTACTGGCAATATATATATATATATGCATATATGTTCGAGTAACAAAACTGGTGTTTCCTAAGACATTTTACTGGCCAAATGCTGGCCGTCTGGAAATGAATAAATAACCGCAGGATAAAAGGGAAAACTTTTTGGGACCTTTTGAATTATGATTCTTAAAAAACCAGATAATTATCTTAGTTCATTTTATAGTATTAACATGAAATCATTTACTGAAGTAAGTAAATTCAGGCAGAAAGAATTCTCCTCTAACGTCACCAAGGTAGGAGACACGACATTTGTTTTCTTGTCTACGCATCTCTTTCTAGGTTATAGTCAGAAAATACCTTAAGAATTCCTGAATACATAGTAGTTATTCCCACGACAGAGTAATGAACTTAATTAACTAATCTTGATGTTGAACCTGACCACCTTAAAATCCTTGCTCAGCCACCTTCTCCTTTCACAAGTGGCTAAATGCCATTTTCTACTTTTTCTTTTCCTCTGGGATTTTCACGTCTACTCACTCTTTTTTTCTCAAGTAATATTTAAATAGACCAGGAAATGCAAAACAACTTCAATATAAGACAATCTGTTGGTGAATACATGTATCTAGCCAGTGGTAAGGGAAGCCAGGTCAATCATAGCTGAAGTCTAATCTTCAAGGGCCTATAAAAGGGATTCGAGGGAGTGCTTGAACTGTAATGTCTAAGCTTTAGAGGACTGAGGACTTTCTTGACTTTAAGTTCAACAACTCTGAGATCTCTTGCTTAGTCTAATGTTCCTTTTGGACTCCATTTCAAAGTGTTTAACTGTCTCTAACTGTCCACATTCACCTTCTGAGAGGTGTTTTGGGGCCCTGTTCCCTTCACTGAACTAACAGAGTAGCTGTTTGAATGCACTGCAGGTAATTTCTGTCTTGTACACCCTAAAACCTGTTCTTGATGCAGACTCAAGTTTTTCTGGGCTATTACTCAGGATTTAGGCTAAGGAACTCAGAAGTAAACCTCTGTTTCATAATGAAGGTATGCTCTGTTGCAAAGAGTTTGTCCTGTGCCAAGAATGTACACATTTAAGTCATGGTTATGGACCCAAGCACCTGAGCTGTGTGTAAACTATAATCTTCAGTACAGATCACTTCTCTCACACTGGCTGACTCAGCCCCTAAGACAAAAGAATAGAGTTGTGGCCTTCTAGAAGCTAAGCAAAGTATCAGTTTTAACAGTTTTGGAAATTTGCTTCAGCTATGACCTTTAGTCCTCTTTGGTTTATGCCTTTGGGGTCACGCTTGAGCCCTGTCTCATACTACTTTCTGATGTGAACAACTGATGTTTAAAAAGCAAGCAGAATATCAACCCCCAGTGCATGTTTGAAAACGGTCATAATGTGCAACAACAGGCTGACCCGCTGAAATTTCAGTAAAGGGCTTAAAAAAATTATCATATGCTTAAATAAAGCATATGTTTAAGTGTGTCTTTTAAACCTTGGCCTAAGAAAAACAAGCACAAAAGAAAGTCAGGCTTTCCTAAGCCCTGTCATAGACTTTCCACTTTATTTTGTTCTCCTCAGTCTTACAATATTCATTTAATAATTCCCTACTCTATGCCCTTAGGGATAGTAACATTATCCCTACCTTTTATTTTTTCTCTTTACTGTGACTGTCTTCTTCTTAGTGAATATTTAAATGGTGGGTAGCTCAATGGGACCTCATCCTTGATGGACAGATTTTCTATTAATAAAAAGAGAGAAAGAACAAAAAATATATCACAAAAAGTAATAGATGGAAATCCTCCTGAATTTGTCCAGAGCGCATCAGGCTACCATATGGATATTGCACATACGTATACACAGATATAAAAGTGGTTGAAAACTGGTTCAGAAAAAGTGGCTAGCTAAGCTGATGTTGATAAACAGCTGACAGCTTCCTTGACTGCTCATAGCATACCAGGATAGCTTGCGATGCCTTTGCAGACTCTGAGCTGTCATTCAGGTGGAGACTGGGTGAAGATGCTGCTGTGTTAGGAATAGATTCAGATTATTACCGTGATGGGGATGTGACCATTCCTCTGGTCTCTCTGATCATGTTGCAGATGTTGGAGTGACACACATTATCTTCCCATCCGCCAGCATATCCCAGGAGATACAGGAGGAGGGGAAAAAGTCTAACCCGATACACAGCATTTTATCTAGATATTGAAGTTTTCGTTGCTTTATTCTCAGTCAAATAAGCAGGCAGCCTGACTTCCACAGGAAATTTCTTATGTTCCTGTAGACACTTGTCTGTAGAAGCAGTGTGCTAATGATTAAAGGTTACATTCTGCTCCTGTTCTTACAATGGGAAATGCTTTATGCAACATTCAGTCCCACTGGGCTAAAGAGCGCTGCAAGGAAATGTCCTTTTTGTAGAGGGAAAAAAAGCAACACGTCACCCAAGGCACACCCTTAGGAAATCAATTTGCCTCACAGGGCCTCAAAAGACATGTCACTGAGTGCCAGAGGGCAGGTCTGTTATGTACTTTGCCCAGTATAATACGGCTTTCATCCAGTGTGACTTGAGATCTCCTTACTCTTCACAAAATTCTAGGAGTAGAAGCAGCACAGTTGTGTTAAAGTGGTGCTGAGTGTGTACTAACAGGCCTTTCTTGGGAAGATAAAGTGCCTCTGAGGAGATATATAAATGTTTCTTCTGGGACCCTTGTACTACCAGTCAGTTTGCTGGGTCTTGGGGATGGAGCAGTTCTGCTAAGGCCTGCTTGGGAGCTCCATCATGGTGTTCCCTTCTACCATAGAGACATGCCTAAAGGATGCATTGTACTGCAAAATCCACAAGACAGACTTAATCATCATGACTATAAAATAGATAAGGAAACACACAAACATATGTGAAATTACCCTTGCCTTTGGGTACCTAACGGTGGTTTAACTTTCCAAAATTCATGACTAAAAACACATCCTAAAGAAATTGCTAGAAAGGGAAATGGGAACTTCCATCAACTAGCAGAAATCCAGAAGTTAGCTTTTGAAAAGGAATGAATAAATGAACAACAAACTTTACTAAGGTCTTCATAAATTTATAGCATTTTTCCGTTCTCATCAACATCCTAAAATGCCATCATGTGGGAATATGATCTGAGTTGCTGATTCTCTGCAGTGTTCCTGGCACACTGAAAGGATGGAGTAAAATCTCTCCTTATTTTTGCTGCTGCAGTGTCCCTCTCCAATGACCTCTAATGTTTCCTCACTGCTTCCTCTGTGTCCATGCTGAAGGATGTAACAGTTCTTTCAGAGACGTTTAATAAAAACCAAAAAAAACAAACACAAAAAACCCCCCAAAAAAACCAACAGCTAGGCAATCAACCAAAAAAAAAAAAAACAAACCAAAAACTTTGAACAAAAAAACCTTTCTTCTCATTCTTTTTTTCTGGATGAGAGAATCTTTGAAGTTCATGTTGGGAGAACATACCAATAGATATATGTCAATCTAAAAATAAGGCTGATTACAGACAATGTATTTTTCTATTCCTCTGCCAACCTAACAGAGAGATTATGCTGTTACTCTCTTCTGAAACAAAATAATCTGCCTATGTGCAGAGAAGAAAGTCGAGAAATGGGTGTTGAAAAGTACACAGTGCTGGTGCTTTTAATTTGCAGATACATACACTATTATATCAAAGTAAACAGCATCTTTTATGACTTTTAAACATTCACACTATTTCAGGTTGGATTCCAATGAGTGTGAAGAAGGTGACATTATTTTCACTGCTGTTCCACATCATTAAATGAAAAAAAAAACCTCAGAAACATCTTTCAGCAGCACTGCTTTCTGGCTTTCTCTTTTTTATGGTCCTTCTGTGCATTATTAATGAAAACAGCAGGGAATTCTTCACTTGCCACAGAAAAAGAACAGACAAAACCAAAAACATACAAAAATGAGAAAGACATAGTGAAAGACAAAAACCCCCACGTATGATTGCTGCATAAATACAGTTTTCACCTGGCACGCTAATGATAATTCACAGCTCTGTCTTTAGAACACAAAAGATTCAATGAACTAGGACAAGCAAACTCTCTGCGGATGCTTTTGATTACTCTAATCATCTTTTGATGATTGCATTGATAAAGGTGATATAATTGCTGAAGTATTCTTAGACTTGTGTGAGGCATTTGGATTTGTAGTGCATAATATTTATTTTCAGGAAACTAGAATGATAATAAATCAACATAGTCTATATTAAATAGATGTGAATGTGATTACATCATGCATCAAAGGATGCCTCTATGTAGCATTTTGCCAACAGAGCTTTCACTGATTTTCTGAGGACACACAAACTGAATTTACCCATGTTCTGAGCTACAGGTCCATATGATCTTCAGCCTACTGAATTTCCTGCCAGTAGTTAGTGATGCCGAAAAGTGATTTTTACTATGCCTGCTTTTCTGCATGCAGTCCTGCAAAATAACCAGGACATCCCCGTGGAGATCTACTAGAAGCCTTGGAAATGTGCCCTTGCAGAGCAAGATTTTATACTTTTTTGAGATTTAGAGATTTTGTGGATAAAAGAATGAGAGGGCATCTAATCTGTACTGCCTCTACAAACTTGAAATGGAAGAAACTGGACTTTAAGACACCATTCAGAAAAGTCTTTTAGCCTAGGTTAAAGCTCACTGAATTTTATTTATTTGAGACTTGAACGTCTGATGCATGGGTTCCCTGCGTTGTCTAAAGGGAGTTATAACTTCAGGACAGTTAATATTTGACACCTGTTTTGGGATTGGATTTATTGCCCACTGCAGTCTTCTATTGCAAAAGCCTAATTAGGAATATAGTTTTCAGATGACCAGAGCCATCTGAGGTGAAACCTACTTCTCATCTTCTCTCATTAAGAGCTATTAGAGTATCTGTTTCTTTAAAATAATGTAATTTCACTTACAATTACAGGTACCATAGTCAGCTGTGATATAGAGATCTCCTGTCTTGAAATTTTCTTACTCACTTAAATGATAAAAAATCTCTTTCATATTAAAGTTGCATCTTACTTATAAGACTCAATTCAGAATTTTTCTCAACAAAAGGACATGAGAGAAGACACCAAAAGTCAGGAAATGTGTCAGACTTTTTACAATTTGATCTAAGCATTAATAATTCACAGTGCTGAAAATATGTCTCAGACTATTAATTTAAATATGTTTCAGTTTCAGTTCCAGCCTTTGTTCTTTGCCATGTCTTCCTCTGTTGGATATAGAATTGTTCAAAATTAATCAGAGCAGTGTGCCTCAACCCTTAGCAGTGCTCTAAGTTACTGTGAAAAATAATGCTGTTTGCCTCCTGGTCACTTGTTTCTTCCCTGCCATGCTAAACATATCTTTCATGTTGAAAGTTAAAAATGCAAGAAGGTTTTGTTATCTTTGTTTGGCGTATTATTGTTGTTGTTGTTGTTGTTATTATTATTATTATTATTATTAATGTTTTGGAGCTTTTATTTAGTGTGGTTTAGTTTGGGTTTTTTCAGTATCTTCTTTTGGTCTATGAGATACGTGTAACAGATTTTCACTGACAGTTGTATGAACACAATAAAGGAAGGTTTAGAGTTCTCTTATCAAATTATATTTCCTTAAGGTGCTTATAAAATCTTCTACTCACCCTGTCTGTTTGATCAGGAGCAAATGAAGCAAATTTTGCTGATTCATAAAACCTCCATAGAGTCAGAAGATATGGACTCGTAAGTAGCTGAAGAGTTGATGTGTTTGTGATTCTTTCTGTATTTACATGTGTATGTGTGTGCACTTACATGTATGTGAGTGTTTCTGATTGTGTGTTTTTAGTTTGGGGGAACATTTTGAGAAAATTGAAGAAAATCACAGCTGTGTTAACGTACTCCTAAGCAATTGCAATAGAATACATCTTATTGAAGGATAAGTAGCAACATCTGTAGTAACGATTATAGATTAAATGAATACTGTGGAATATCCAGTGCTGAAGCAGCTGCAGTCCATGCTCAGGTACTTTGCCTATTATGTAAAAACATCAAGATACCCTTCCCACAGGTGTTGGCAGCAATAACCATAAGGTGACATAACAAAAAACAAAAATATATTTTAGTAGTTTCTCACTCAATACTGCTAATGAAAATGGACAAGATCTGTGCCATCCATTATTCATTCCACTCCATTGCAAGATCTTTCATTTGGCAGTGTAACACATCCTGGAAAACCATCTGAAGGTCTTCCAGTAAAAGTTAAAATCCAACCCCAACACGAGTCTCTTGCATAAATTGTGACATCGGTCTACAGATGTGTTCTGTGTTACAGGAATGAAAAGATTATGAGTCCAGGTAGCAGATAGAAAGTAGGGAAGAAGAAGAGGAAACTCCAACTTTAACAACAGGCTTCCCATATTCATTAGGTCGACTGTTAATGCCACATGAACTTCACTGTTTTGAAGACATGGCAGAAAGTGTGAGCATCAACAAGGAGAAGAAACAAAAAATCACTGTCTCTTCATCTCTTCTTTCTATTTGGGAGGGTTACTAGAACTCACAGGGTCCTCATACCATCTTCTGATATTTGGCCTTGAGCAACAAAATGTTTATCATGGTTGAGAAAGTATGCTGTTGAGGGAGGGCAGTAACTTCACCTGAAACTTGTCAGGAGGGAGGAAGGCTCAACTTTAAGAACACAGGGCTAGAAGATGCTAATAGCTCATTTGAACAATCCAGCTCCAGCAGAGCTGTGGCCTCATATATCACTCAACCAGTGCAGAAGCTGAACTTCAGTGTTACCTGTTTCTCTTACAGGTCTTTATCAGAGTAATGAATCTCTGCTGTTCACAGTCATCATGACTGCAACACGTTTTGACAACACCAGCTACTCTCCAGAGGCTTCACCTACTTAGATTTTAAACAGCATTCCTCAGCTGGAAAGCTTTTATTAATACTCGAGTGAAACCAGAAACAATTTTTCAGGGTCCAAACTGAGGTTGTCATAACAACTTGACACAGTTCTAACAATCCTATTTTTATTACACTGCTTAAGTAGAAAAAGTATTTGTTCCATATAAAAGTGACTGCAATACAACCATTCAAAGTGCGTTCTTGTATTTAGATGTAGAGCACCAGTACACCTCACAGTGACATCAGGTTACTCTCAGAGTAACCCTGCTGATGTTGGTTTAGTTTGAATTATACAGGTGTACCTGAGCTCTGAATGTGGCACCAAATAACTAAACTTCTCCTACTCTTAAAGAAAGCTCTACTGTTCAAATCAGAAAGGATACAGAACTGTGAAAATATTGAAAAAGACTGAAGTGGAAATAAAATACAACAGAAAATTATGGTTGCTTACAGTCAAGGAAGGAAGATCATCAGTTATGTACAGCACATTTTAGGTAAATAGTCACACAGGAAATTTTGAACTGATCCTAAGACACTGACAGAAAAAAGTTTAAAAAAAAGTCTTAATCCACAGATGACTTCTTAGTCACATTTTCTGGGGCACTCATGTGCTGTGTACTATCATGGTGGTAATTTTCTTAACCTTTTTTAAGCTTTATCTAAACGTCTCAGCGCCCCACAGGACAAAGCAGAACAGGTGACTTACTTAAATCTGTTTTCACTTTCTCTGGAAAACTAGAAAAGTGCACACAGTTACAGGTAAGGCCTGGTTTAAGGAACCTCTCTCTCTCTTCCCATTTTTGGGATGGGATTCACTTCATCTCACTGTAATTTCTTACAATTTAGATATTTAAGCTAAGCTACTGGACTAAACTTTACAGATGTTGGAGAAAGCTGTCACATGCACAGGGAGACTTCTAAGGGGGCCGGTTTCATACCTGTAGTGAAAGACCAGATGTTATGCTTGAACCAGGCATCTAATTTTCAGATGGCAGAAGTTAGTTGAAAGGTGTTCTACTCTCTGTTCCCAGTTCTTAGTTGTGACACGATAGCTCTGTGATGTCTATAAGCCTGAAATTTCAAGAGGTGAACCCTAAGCCATATCTAGTAGATCCTCAGTTCACCCATGTTAGGCCTTGTGGTTGCCATTCCTAGTCTTGCTGTAATATGTATCACTTCTGTTTTATTCCATGATGGTGTTATGAATCTACATGTGGTTGAAAACTATGTTAAGGTTAAAGATAGGTAGGATCTGTGCACATGTAGAATCCAGTGGACTTGCACTCCATTTTTCCGTATGCTTTTAATAGGTACTTGAAATGTCATTTTATTGCTCAGTCCCTTCACATCTTTTTGGGAAAAAAAACAACAACCAAAAAACAACCCAAAACCCCAAGTTATAACCTTCCACTTCTTTTCTTATCTTGCTAATTTACATGCAGATTTGGAGACCAAAACCTACTAATATTTATAGTGATTAATATGACTGGATGGTTTACAAGCTACTAAAATTATTCCACCTGTGTCTTCAGAGGTACGAATCCCCACAGAAAAGTGATATGTCACATGGATACACATCCTAAATATGTGGTAATGATGTAGTGAGGCAGTGCATATAATATGGACAAAAAATGAAGCAGATCTTTATCTCGTAAATTAGCATTGATCCATTCAAGTATTCAATATAAAGGCACCTAAGTCATTTTCAGAAGATGTTTCTACAAGCTATTTTTACTGTCTAAAGAAGGACAAAGCATCACAAATTCACTATGCTAAAGAATCACCTACTAAGCAATGTAAATAAAAGAAACCCTTGAAAAACTACAAATTAATATAATAGGGTGGCAGCCAAAACCACCCCCTCAAACCTTTTACTTTCAGAGCACTAACAAGAAGAAAGTTGCTTGTGTTCCCTTAAAGAAACTGTGTGATGTTTAAGAATATTGAACAATAAATATCATGTGGAATATGAGGTTCTGCATGTAAACAATTTGTAAGAACAAGAGAAAGCAAAATAAAAGAATATGTGTTGTTAGAGATGTTGTAGATATCAGTTTCTGTATTAAATAAGAGTTCAGTTTTTGAGTTCTTGATCAGTATACAAGGTGTCAAACAACTTCTCCTTGCCCCTGTTTATTTCAACAGTTGACAGTGCTCTTTACAGAACAAACAAAATGCGTAATTTAATTGTATCCGTGACAACATTTGCTTTTCCTAATATCAGCTACAGTCTTTGCTTTAATTGCACTGTTTTCAGATAGATGGCTGATGTGCGAATAATAAGTATTCCATGGAAATGGTTGTATTTCAGTACTGATATATTGAAACTGTGAAAAGTTTACTCTATATTTAGAAAATATGGTTTAAAGGAACACATCAAATACAAATTCTGGTTTGTAATTTACTGGATTATTGATAATTTTGCAAAGGAAATGCAAAGAACCATTATCTAGATATGAAAACTTTTTTTACTCCTGTGTTATAAAGGACAACTATTCCAGTAGCAGTTCCTGGGGTCTCAGCTGGGACTCTTATCACTGCACTCATGGGACACCATCATATCCTTTGAAAGAAGAGCTTCAGTTTTGGTAGCAGAATTTGACTAAAAGGTCTTTTGGGAAAACTAATACAAGGGTATGACAACTCTACACAATGTGAAGCTTGAGGATTGAAGATAAGAGCATCTACTAAACTGACCTTAGAAACACCATTCACAGTACAGAATTTTCTTGAATTTTTAGTCACCTCTAAATCAGGACTTTTACATCTGCTCTCCATGGTTTATAAATCTAACAAAATGTAAGATTATAACAGCAGAATTTGACTCAGAGGGTCAAGTCAAAAACTGTGGGGTTTTTTTGCTTCTGTTTTATATATTTAACAGATTATTTTATTATATCATTTTTCAGAGCCGTTGTGTGGGTATCTAAATTGTTGGGAGTATATATAGTAATATAAGTAATTTCTTACCGACAGTGCTTCTCTTCTTCATAAGTTAAAAAAAAGACAAAAAATATTTAGCTAAATCTACTACATAAGATAGTAAAAGAAAATGTACTAACTGAAAAATAACACATTTCCTTAAGAACTAGAACTCTTTGTTAAATAAGATATTATTTAATTGTTAAATAACTTGTTAATATGGTGGTCTTTTTTTAAAGGAAAACACTTTTTGATCATAAAAATAAAGTGTAATTGCTGGTATTACAATTGATGTTTAGTGGCTCAAAATTAATATAAATTAAAAATTGAGAAGTAAGTTTTAAATAACATTTTTCTTTCTTTCCTTTAAAAGCTAAAAATGTGTACATGTGTATATGTATTTCGAATTCTTTGAAATGAAATATATATTTGAAGTACTCATTTTTTTGTGTGCTTGGTTTTGCAAGTAGACTTTTTCTTTTTTTTTCTTTTTTGATAGTTGGAATATTGTAGCCATGTTATTCCAGGAATTTTGAAAGAGAGACCTCAGAACAGCTGTCATTTTAATGTTATTTTCAATTTGTTCATTGTGGAGGTATTTGCATTTCAATTCTAACCAAATCTTCAGAGACCTCAAACCAAAGGTATGAAATTTTTTCATTCTTCTTGACACTTGTAGGCTGCCTTTTCTTACAGTAATGGATTGTGAAGGAAGGTTGATCTCATGATAGTGTATCTTTTTTATGTATAACGTTAGAGAAAATATTACATACCAGACTGGAATTTTTCCTCCCTTTGATTATGTCACTTTCATCTTCACTGCATATAGAACATTTATAAAAAGACAAAAGTTATTATCATATTTCTTCAAGGGATTGGGATTGTAATTCTGAAAATAGATTGGAGATGGGCTGTTTTCCTTCCAAACACATTGGACTCCAAATCTTCCACTTAAGTAAAGCATTGTTCTATCCTCTGTATTTGTAACTGTTAAGATCATATCCAATATTTCTCTATTCTTTACTGTTGGCTGAGTTACTCTGGAAATTCAGATAGACATAATGATGCCTAAAAGGTAGTGGAAAAGGCTCTAAGCCGTAAAATCAAGCAGTTCCTCAAAGTTCATGGAGGTAGATGTGCCAAGACAGGAATCAGGCTCTTTCTCATGAGCAATATTCAAAAAGCTTTGTCAAGAGAGCCAGGCTTCTTGTAATCTCCAACAACAAAACCTCCTCTGTTTTCAAAAATTGCTCCCTGCTTTTTTAAAATGGTTTTATATTTTTTTCTTTTTTTTTCATATTTGGTTTTTTTGGTTTTGTTTTGAAAGGATTGCTTTTCTTACGAGGCTGTCTTGGCATGCGAAATAATCTGACAGCTGCATCTTGTCTTCTCTGGGCACACATCAAAAACTAGTTTGGATGCCACCTGTTTGATTACTCATCTAGTGATGCCAGTTCTGATTTTTCTTGAACATTTTATGAACGGAAATAAAAGCAACAGAATGTATTTTGTTTTTCTAGAAAATGAAATCAAGTTGAAGAAGTGGTGATAGTTAAAGAAGCCCTGATCAGAACCATATAAATTGCTATACTGCATTTGAAATGCTGGACAATATATCCTTGTCTATTACACCAGAACTCCTCAAACTTCAAACAACATTTTCTATACCAACTTATTTTTTTCTTCAGTAGCAGAATTTTTTCACACATTATAAATAATGCCTGTGCATGTATTTGCAAATTACTGTATGTACTTTCATTTTTACTTACATACGTTTATATATGTGTGGATCTTAAGATACTGAAAGATTCAAAAATATAATTGTATTTTAAAATAATTCTTGTATACTCTTTCAACTGAGATATTTGCACTGTTATCAGAAAAAATTAAGACACAGAAAAATCTGAAATAAAAGTCTACTTATTCTTAAGTACACGCTTAAAATAAGAAGTTGACTTTAACTTAAAAAAAGACCCCTTAACTGTAAAGGGAACTTGTATTCACTAATTCAGATGTAGACCCCTAGACTACAGATGTGTGAAGTTAGGCAAAAAAACCCCCATTATTTCTGATAAATGTTATGATAAGGAATTCACCAATTGGATATGTAGCTGAATCATACAGTTCAGAGACTTTTAGGAAACAGGGTGTATGAGACAATAGGAAAAGTATGAATAAATAGTTCTGTCCCTTCTGGTGGTTTAATGCATTTTCAAAACACAGCTGCAGTAGAGGTAGGATCAATTTCTACATTTACGTAGTAAGTTGCCTAGGCATGTTTAGTTTGGGACACCCACAACATCGACATCTGTGAAACCTTTAACATTAAATTCAGAGAAGACTGAGGAAAGACAAAGTGAGGTAAAAGGTAAAGTATGAGTAAATGTAAGTACTACTGGAGAGTGGGACATTCAGATGTATTCCAAATTTCACAAAGAGTTTTGTTCAGGTTTGCTTCCCAGGGAAGTTGTGGATGCTCAATCTCTGGAGGCATTCAAGGCCAGGCTGGATGGGGCCCTGGGCAGCCTGCTCTAGTGGTTGGAAACCACAGAAGGGTGGTTGAAACCAGATGATCTTTAAGGTCCTTTTCAACCCAGACCGTTCTATGATTCTATGATTCTGTGATTCTGTGATTGATGCTCAGGGAGACAGGTTTCTTCACTTAAACTAAAGGAGTTTCCTTTTTGCTAGGAAAGAAATGAACTTTAAATCTTTTTAATGATAATGTGTGTATTATTTGATATGCATCTGGATACTGACAATTTACCCACTAATTATATGGACAATGGAAATCAATTAATTTTTCAAGCAGCTTTTTTAAGAGTTATATGTGTTTAAGAGTTGGCTTCCAATGGCTCTCCGCTACAATGACTTTAATGTCCGTCACTGTCACAGTTTATACATGTTTCTTATAATTGAATATTATGACTGTTGTCCTCTTTTGCATTATGCGATTTAAGGTCTACATGAAATGTAGTGGAGTGTCTTACAAGGGGTTTCTTGAAATAATCCAGGATGAAAGTGTGGGGTAATTAAGTGACTTGCCTTTAATTTATCTTTCAGGAAGCTGATCGTTCAAAGTTCCCTTCGGTGTTTGTGTGAGTAGTAGATGAGAATGAAATTCCATGCTTCAGGTCAAAGTGTTATCAGATCCATAGGATGAGAAAGATCCTGTAACGTGCATTTACACTTTAGACACCTAACTCATACCACAGATACTATCAGTGAATTGTTAATTATACAAAGTCCAAAGATAAGGTTAATAGTTGGTCTGTGATCTAATTAGCAATATGATCAAGTAATTAAATTATCATAAGGCTTCAGTATGGTCTATCAGAGATTTTGAGGGAAGACAATATTCTTTGGGTTCCAACAAAACTGGAAACTAATTCGAGATGTCACTAGCATAACAGAGCTACAGACATATAAACCAATTGGGTTCAAAACACAGTTTTCCCCTTTATTTCTAAAACCATGCTCCTTGTTCTTTTGCTTTAGTTGCACTCTCAAAAATACCTTACATAGGAAAGGCAGAGATATAAGTTATTCTTCAATGTTTCCTGTTACTAATACACTTGAGAGCTGATGCACTGCAATCACTATTTATTGTAGCAAGCTTAATAATTTTGTTACATTGGATTACTCTAGTCTGTTCCCTGGAGTTTTATATTTTGTTATCTTCTCACAATACTAAACAGTAAAATCATGAAAGCTGGGAGTATAATGGGTGTGAACTGAATCTACTGGAATCTCTACCAAAACAGATTGCTGATCCCCCATTTGGCAGTTTGACGTAGGTGCAAAACCACTGTTAAAGTACCAAAGGTATTTGTAAGAGTATGTGGAAGGAGAGTGTCTGTAGAAGGCACCCATGTGTCTGGTGCCAGCTGTTGGAGCAGGGGAGTATCTGTGTCGTCCCAAGGACCTGTCTGTCTGTGTTTATGTAAATCCTGTAGGTGCTGTTGAAGACAGCACCTTGTCTATGGTAATCTGTGTGATCAGCTTTCTTAGTGTCCTCTGTGTCTGTGTGTCTGTCCGCGTCTGTGTGTTTCTGGGACTCATGGTCTACTTCATTCCTGGTTGACCTGCAACTGGGAAAGAGACAGATGCATCTGTCAGCCTGGGCAGAGACCCCGGGTCCTGGGCACAGGGCTGGGCTCCAACAACTGGGAAGCAGGGACCTGGACTGGAGCAGCTGGAGGAGCGATCACATTTCTTCCATTACTTAACAATATTATGACAACAGCTGTTACCATGTTTTTCTACATTGCATGACTAACTGCTGTGGGAAGACAGAAGAGTCTATTTATGCTAAAACCTGAGCGCCATGTTGTACATACACGCAGACTGGGACCGTATGGCAGATTGATGTCACAGGCCAGCCTCAGAACAGCCACTTTGTTACAGCTGTGGTGATAAACTTATGCTGTTAAAAACATAAATAATTCCCTTAACTAGCTTACTAGTAACACAGTCCCTTCATAAGGTGATCTGACAAGGCCTATGGGTCTCAGATGTAATCAAAAAGTAGAAAAGTTGAAGAACAGAAAAGAAT
Organism: Pterocles orientalis; assembly: GCA_011057875.1. Classification (NCBI taxonomy): domain Eukaryota; kingdom Metazoa; phylum Chordata; class Aves; order Pterocliformes; family Pteroclidae; genus Pterocles; species Pterocles orientalis. The sequence goes on from WKFP01015483.1 coordinate 428,044, forward strand.
AGTCAACACAAAACCTCTTTGGAAACTCTGAGAGCAAATCAGAGTAACTGAGACTATTTATGGTGAAGGACAAAGATACTGATATCCTTACAGAACTGATCTGAACAACAGTCATACCTGCCTTTTTCCATTTTAATTTCATTGTTTGTATGTAAATATATCACTCGTTTTTGAGGAGAGTAAATGTTTTTAATGAAAAATATAGTTTTTCTGAAATAGTTTTTCTTAGTGAAAGATGATTCAGAGTCTTTGAAGCAAAAAAGGTACTCCTGGATATATTTCACCCCATGGCACAATAACTTGAGCTTGGTTAAAGGAAATATTTCAAAAAGTCACCCCATTTTTCATCTGAAGAGAGAAAGCCACAGAAGTTATCTCATTTGCCTCAGTAGCCTCTTCCAATAGTTAACCACCTTTACTGCTAAGAATTTAACTTCTCACTCATTTTTGTGTCTGGCTTCAGCTTATAGTTTTTACTTCTTGTTATGACTTTTTTCACTACAATGAAGTGGTCTTTACTACTTGTGATTTTCTGTTCATGAGCATACATCCACATTATAAGCAAGTTAACTTTCAAGCTTCTTTTTTCATTTTTCCAGCTTATTTTTTTCTGGTTTTATAGGTTTGGGTTTTTTTGATTGGGTTTTGGGGTTTTTTTTCTTCTGTTTGTTTGTTTGGTTGGTTTGTTTTTTGTTTTTGTTTATTTTTTAAAAAACATGACCTCCAGGCTTGCTTACATACTGTTAACAACAACAACTTCAATTTTAAATAAAGCATGATCCAGAAAAGTCAGATAAAGAAGATGCCCCATCCCTGGAGGTGTTCAAGGCCAGGCTGGATGAGGCTTTGAGCAACCTGGGCTAGTGGAGGGTGTCCCTGCCCATGGCATAGGGGTTGGAACTTGATGATCTTTAAGGTCCTTTCCAACCCAGACCATTCTATGATTCTGTGTATGATCTGTTCCACATGTCTTCCAAAGTATGAGGAGGTAATTTCAAATTGTAATTTCAAAGTAGTTTGAAAAAAAAAAAAAAGTGACTCATTTTTTCACAGTAAGTAGAGTGCAGAATACTTTGACATAAGTTTTACAGGGTCATATTAATTCATATTCCTCTTGTGAAAAAGTCAAAAATTTTCTCTTGAAAAGGTGTAACTTATCATACTTAAAGACAAAAATCATAGAAACATGATGGTTCTTGTCACTGATCCATTATAGTCTTGATCACATTGGTGAACAGAGACATCAAATTAGAGATCAATTAATGCTATTAGTTTTTGCACTTCTATTGAGAATTTCACAACTCAAATTTATTTTGTGCTGTCGCTAAAATAATGCCTTAAACTTTATTGTTTTAAAGCATAAAAAGTGATGACAAACCTCCTAAAAGAAGTCAGTATATTTCACACTTTCAGAGACTTGTTAGCATCTTCTTTCCACTGTAGCACACATTTCTTTTGCACTTCCTTTTTTCTCTTCTATCTAGACCATTTAATTTCAATGACAAATTGACCAAATGAGTGTTATCAGAGCAAGGATACAACATAAAGTTCCTAATCTATCAATACTAAGCTTTTTATGAACACAGAAACAAAACTGCCTGTTAGTTTCCTTACATATTTTCTCAGTCACTGAAAAGCTAGAGCAGAATTCTCCTTCACAATTGTTGAAACAAGGTTAAGAGGCTTTACATACTACTACATATTTTCCATACTTGCTGGGTGTTAATTTATAGGTTGTTGCAAAAATGTATTGCAGCCTTTCAATCTGTTTTATATCACTTGCTTTTGTACTTTGTTGCAGTAGGAAAATGACTGCTAATATATTCATACTGCACTAATACCTGGAAACAATCAACCATATGATTCAGTCATTACACACTTTAATAAATATCAATGGAATTTTTAAAGTGAAGAAATAAATCTGTCCTGACTAATATTTCTCTAAGATGTGTAGAGATTTCTGGTGTCAGTACGGTATCTCCAAGCTGTCTGAAATCTATCTTTATTGGGTGAATGCGCAATCTGAACTGTTATGCAAATATGACCTTCAAGAAAGTTGAGACAGAAAAGAAAAAGAAAAAAAGAAAAGATAACATTTTCTGTCCAGAACTATGTTGTAAATACTTCTTATTTCTAAATGAAGGGCCTATTCTGCCTTAAGACCTTAAGTTTAATCAAAAAAAAATCTGTTGGTATTCTTTATAATATAGAAGGTGGACTGTAAATTGTCTTTCTGAGCCTTACATTCTGAGGACAAGACAAATAAATTGGGAATTTCTCAGGAACAAACAAGATACTTTAACATCCAAAGACCAATGGTTTGCAAGCTGTGAGATCCAAAGACAGATACTTAATTAGAATAATCCTATGTGTTAGATGCTTTTTTCTTTTTTCTAGTATCTGCACAAATTGTATGTTTCTTCCTGAGATTCTGCAAGCAAAATCTGTCCTATAATAGCTGAAGAAAGGATGTTCCAACTCCTTAAATATATAAAATGTATGAGATGAGCATTAAGTACATTCCTACAACTCTAGCAATTTGCAAGAATGTGCCTCATCTACAAGTTATAAGGCACCTGTAATAAATGCTACTGTTGGCAAAATGTATTAAAGATCTGTAGCGGGTTTTGTGTTCACACACACCATATTATGGATATGAGAGTTGCTGAGCTCCATTCGTCTACATCTTTAGGAAAAGCTAAACACTTCTACCTCATTTATGTCTCATATGCATCAATCCAGAATTTGAAGGCAATAAAGAATATTCGTTCTGAAGATGGTCAGTGTCTGTATCCTCAGATTTTATTGTTCCTTTGCTCGGGCTGCAGGCAAATGTTGAGGCTGCTGACTAGGTCCTGACCTTAGGTTAAGCTAACCAAATAGAATGAGGAAAGTGCTGGATGTGACATGAGAAATTGCCGTATGTGACAAATAACAGAGCAAGAAGCTGACAAAAGATATAGAACTTCACAGGTTGTTCAGAGGTATTATAATGTGAAATGTCAAGCTAGACCCTTTTTTTTAACCCATATCCACATGAGTCGAAAGCATTTTTTGCAGTCAAGGGACTAAGGGAGACCCTCTGGCCAAGCAGATCAAGCATCATGGTGTCACTGTGCTGGAGTCCACTGCACAGCTCCAGCATTTCAGAGCCTGTTGCAATTGTCCATGCTTTCATGATGTTCCTGTTGTCTTCAGGATGTGCGTCCAATGAGGTTAATTAATTTTGAGCGAGTTTTAAGTTAACAATCTAAGCTGAGCCAGTTGCATCTTTGCTCTTTAGGCAAAGGAACACAGGAACCAAAGAGCAATTCTGCCAAGATAAGTGTAAATGATAGAGGTGCTAAATCTGAAAACTGAAAGTTTTTGTTTCGATGTACACACTTGAATTATGGACACAATATGATACAGGATGAAACCAAGCTCTTTGTATATGCATGTGTGTGTGTGTGTGTATGTATAAAAATATATATACAAGTAATATTCTCTCCCCGACCTCTTTATTCATATTGCAACCATTTCTTCATTATTACTTAAAATATATAAACAACACATTTCATTAAGCATATGATGGCATTATTCATAGAAAATCACAGTCAACTTTAAAGTTATTTTCTCTCAGGTTCTGTGTAAAAATAGATATAATTGTATATATATTGCTGCCAGTCTTGGGTCTTACATCATATGTCAGGTTATACCCCTTGACCCTGTGTTACAAGGCATTAGGCTCAACCTGCAGCAGCTGCTCAGACCAGAGAAATTCTGATGAAAATTGATATAGGATTCCTTTCCCTTCTGACTGCCACCAGCAAGCCTTTCTGCAGTGTATTTGGAAATCACTGTCATGTTCCTTGTCTTGAGACTGGAAATTCTGCCAGCTGTTGTGCAATATGTCTAGTAACACCAGAAACATTTATCCAGCCCTATATTTGCTCTCATATAGAGGACTATATGGAGACCGAAACAGTCTAGAGACACATTTTTAGGGTGGCTCCACTTCCTTAATGCACAAGAACTTTGGACTAATCTTGTGTGTTCTGTACATTACTAAATCAGAACATAAAGAACCAATTGCAACTTGAGCCCAGTAGCATTTAAAATGAGCCCCAGGGCAAATGTGGGAAGAAGGTCACTCTACAATAAAGTAAACTTCAGAGTTTAGCTGTCCAAGCCTTACTGTGTTATCCCTGTCCACTTCCATTAATCTGAAAATCTTGCTACCTCAAGGAAAGCTTAGGAGATGGAGGCCACCAGATCCTTTATGATACTATGAAAATGTCGTATTATGGCACTGTGCCTTTGAACACAGAGAAGAATGTGGAAAGGATTATAGGCATGGATGCCTGTATATATAAACACAGAGGTCTACCTTTAGCTGTGTGATCATATTTTCCTGAAAACTATACTTCTGCAGTGTAGAACAATAAAAGCAGCATAAACTCTGTTAGGCATAACTGTAAAGGAATATATTTGAGATATGCATGTTCTGTAGCTTGAAACGATCTCCATTCTGCCCTAAGTGATGATTAGAAACAATCTAAAAAAAAAATAATCCCAAACCCAAAGTCTGACCAGTTAGACCATCTCCTCTTGCAAGCCTGGTGACACAGGGGAATGATTGTAGAATGGAAACATTGAAACAAAAATGTGATTTTTTTTTTGAGCTTTCAGTGGTTCTGAATTCCAAGTCAATGCTGCTCAAGAGGATTGTGTTACCTGTCACAGCACAGTCCAGCTTTTGCATACTACTCATGAAATATTGAAAAATCAGACACGACACCAGTGTTTATTGGCATGGCTGTTCCCTTTGCTGAAAGCATAAATATTTATGATCAGTCCATGGCTAGCACTGTGACAAGGACATCTCCAAAACAATAGAGTTGTGTACTTTGAAGAGATGGGACTATCTTCCCAACAGAGACTATACCTACACCAGGACACTGAAATGTGTGCAGACACATGTCTTGAATTCTGACCCAGAAAGTTATCTCTTCAGAGAAAATGGTCTTAGGTTTGTGAAATTGTTGGCACAACTGGGTCCATATTTTTTAAACTAGAATATATGACCTTCTGGCATTGAAATCATGTGGACAAATGTATATATACAAGTTAATTACTAGGTAGTGAGCTATGTTCTGTAGAAGTTCTTTACATTTGTTATTTTTTTTGTTTCTATTATGACAAAACACAAAGCCTGCAGCTGAGAGCAGCATCATGCTAGGTAATATTCCAACATAATAGCCTTCTTCAGAGAATGTGCAATTAAAGAATTAGATAGCCAAGTACAAAATTATGATTCTTAAAACTGTGCTTTTCTTAAAATTGTACAACTCTTAAAATTGTTCTAATCCTCACCTACTGCTGGAGTTATTTCATGATTTGTTTGTTTCATCCTTTGTGCTCTCATTTTAAGATGCTTGTAGAACATTCTGTTTCTAAGAGAAATTTAGAAGTTTGTGTTCTTAGCCCACTCAAGTTACTGTAAGAAGAGGTGACTCAGTTTCAGTGTAGATTCTCAGTTCGGTTACCTAAATCTAGGACTCGTGTGTTGCTAAAGGTACATTTGGGTATTTAAGACAATTACATTGAGCTGGGAGTTAATGTTCAATACCTACAGAAGAATTATGTCCTTCTGCAACAGCAGATGGAGGCCAGCAGGATATATATAGTATTTTATAAGGTACTGGGTACTGGGTGCATATCTTTAAGCAGCTGAATGGCTGATCTGCCTGTCTGTGTCTGCGTAGGCTACTATTGCACTACTTACTACGATCAATAGAGCTTAGTGAGCTATTCACATCACCCAAAGGCAGACACACAGGACATGATTCATATACTAAACATGTGTTTAACGCTATTTGAGATGCCCTATGAATCTTATCTGTTCCCCAAAATCTTATCCAGAAGGATGTAGGTCTCTTGAATATCCTGTGTCGGACCTGAGAGCCCTGTGCAGAAACTGCAGATTTCTGAGGGCACGTTAAACACTACCAGATGCCTATCTTAAGGTAACAGAACTGAGCCCATGTTAACTCGAAATCTGAATGAATTTTCAACCTTCACTATACTGACATGATATCCACTGACTGAAATTGAGTTTGGATACACCTAGTGCCTTTACATTTAGAGACTCAGACTGAGTCACTCCCTTTGTGTTTCATCCAAAAACCTCCACATCAAAACTACTGAATTGTAACCCATCCAAAATATAGCAGAGACCACATTTTAAAAAGCAATTTTATTTTCATGCAATAGACAGGTACTTAGAGAGTAATCTTCAGACAAACTAGATCAACATTTTACTCCCTTTATTTCAGAGATTCAAAATAGTATAATTTCCTTCCTAAAGCATATTCTTGCTATCAGTCTGTAAAGTAGTCTACTCTGAGATCTAAGGAAGAACAGGGGTTTATTACCCTCCTGTTTAATTTATGTTGTTGTAAAGAAAAAAATTAATGAGACATTGAGAAAAGGAATATGCCTTGACTATGAATACAAGTGGATCAGTTTCCAAGCACAGGAAAAAACACTCTGACTTCTCTCTTGTAAACAGCTTCTTTAGCTTATATTACTCATTCACTTGACAGAATATAAATAATTATTTGGTAACTCACCTAAACACATGAGGTCTGTTTTTCTACGTTCTTCTGCCCTGTATTTTTAGATGAGCATTTTAACACCGTCACTTCCCAGGATGTTCTCTAAATGACATAGTACTCTCGCTTCCCTCCCACATCCTCTTTTCTCCTGTAAGGCAAGAAGTAGCACTCATTGCAGAGCTGTTTCAAAGCTGTGTGTATGCTTATCAGTTCTTTAGCCAATGTGTGCTTACTGTGTATCAAAGAGACCAAAACAAATAAATCTAAGATATTTTTTTTTTGAGAGGGCGCATGAATTTTTGTCTCTTCCCTTTGCTCAGATACTATATTTCATTAAAAGTATGATTTGGCTGATGTTAGAAACAGAGTTTAAAATTTAACAAACTGACAGATAGTTCTAATCTTTGTTACATTAGAAATTAATGAAGACTTTAAATTAAAAAAAAAGCAGGCTAAATTGAGAGCCCCCCAGACTGTCCATATTCAAGGGCCTATTTCAATCACTCAGAGAGAGAAAATTTTTCTTTATTTCTGTCTTTCCTCCACCACGTCCAAATTATTTTCCTCAGAATAACATAGAAGTAACTGAAGGGCTGAAGTATGTTCTGCCTTTGTAAAAATTATAAACCACTGGGTAGGATACATCCCTGGCAACGGAGAATTTTAAATCTGAAAGTCTTTCTGAGGAGGCTGGAATTAAATCAGTGGTGTAACTACTCAGGTGTTAGAAAAATATATGGGTGGTTTTGCTGCCTTCAGATAGATCAAAAATTGAAAAAGATAGCACGTGACACTCTTTTTATCCAAACTGTCCTTTGGAAGTCAGTTTCAGACATTATCAAAATATTTCTAAATTACTGAATCCCTCAAGGATTATAAAAGGGAAAACTTAGTTTCTGGATCCTTATCTGTTTAGTGGCATACAGCTCTGCCAGAATTGAAGTGATGCTTGCCACCTGTGTGGATGTAACTTTTAACATCTGGGAAAATTTCAATTTGGTGAGGTGAATTAAAAGTTCTATCGCAGCAGAAGTGCAATTTGGAGCTAAAATATTGAATCTAAATACACTTTTATTTCCTTGTCTTTTTGTTGTATTTTTGTTTCTTTGCACATTTTGTCCATGTCTTTTGTCCCAGAAAGCACAGTGATCAGGATTAGACAAATTAAAGAGTTACTGTTTGCAGTTTTAGTCATATTAATGGTGCCCGGAGGAATTTACTCTTGAAAATGACAACAAATGAATTTGTCTAAAGGAGTCTGAATATAGTTTATTTATGTCAATACAGTTAAATCAGTCTGGCAGATTGATTTTATTACAGTCCCGCAAACCTGCCATGGCAAACACCATGTGTTTACAATGGTGGAAGCGACTACTAGATGGTTGGAAACACACCCTATGACCCATGCCACTGCCCAGAATACTATCTTGGGCCTTGAAAAGCAAGTAACATGGTAACACAGAACCCCTGAAAGAACTGAATCAGACAATGGGACTCATTTCCAAAACAATCTCCTAAACACCTGGGACAAGGAGCACAGCATTGAGTGGGTGTATTGCATCCCCTAACATACACCAGCATCCAAGAAAACTGAACAATACAATGGGCTGTTAAAAACTGCACTGAGAGCAATGGGTGCTGAGACATTCAAACCTTGGGATACACATTTAGCAGAAGCCAATTAGCTCATTAACACTAAAGGATCTGCCACTCGACCTGGTCCTGTCCATTGAAAACCTCTTTACATGGTGGAAGAAGATAAAATCCCCATAGTACATATAAGGATCTTGTTGGAAAAACCAGGCTGGGTAATTCCTTCCTCAGGAAAGGTCTTATTTCTCTCTATTTTCCTTTTATTATGATTTATTATTATTGTTGTTGTTGTTTTTGGTTGTTGTTGTTCTGTTAAAATTAACAGTTCTTATCTCAATCCATAAGTTTTCTCACTTTTACCCTTCCAGTTCTCTTTCCCCCCATCCTGCTGGGGTGAGGACTGAGCGAACAGCTGTGTCATGCTGCCTGCCAGCGGGGTTAAACCACAACCCTGTGCCATGCATTAACCTCTGTGATGGTGATTACTTGGACCCTTCAGCTAAAGATCTAATCTAGAGGCTCAAGTGTGTTAATTTGACTCACTTGGAAATCTTTAGCTTTTTAATACATTTCAGTGAAGGAAGTTTCTCTTTGCAATCCACGCTGTTGTGTGAGCTCTCTACTTCCACTTACCAAATACAACCCGGCAGATGTTCATCGCCTCAGGAACTGACTGACGTATCAGATGAAGAGTGCCTGTGATGGCAAATCAGCTACAAAAAGAAAAAAAAATATGAAATTACTAGGAAAATATTAATAAATCTAAAAAATAATAATTTCCATTCAAGTGCATAGGAGACTTTGGCAGAGAATGAACAAATAGACATATTGTAAGGCAAGAGGGAACAAGGAAAGTTAGCTTTGATATCCTCATGTGGGTAATCTTTTTCTACAATACTTTATTTTTATTATTTTGAACTCAGATATGAATGCATTGCAAAAAACCTGCTAAAGATACAAAAGTATGCCAGAGCTGGGAATCTGCGTATACTATAAATATTGAAGAAGGCTCCTAAAAAATGTTAAAGGGTTCTTGTTGTTAAAAAATGCACAGCTTTGACCTATTTTATTCCTGCTGATGCCAAGGAACACAATTTTACTGTGGCAAAGTTTATTCTGATGTCTAAGAGATTATACACGTCATGGTACAGTGATCATATGCTTAGAAAAGTCATACTTCTGCTTTAGAAGCATATTGCTTTATGGGAGGAGGTTCTCCAAAGTAGTCAAGTGTTTAAAACTTGATCCTTCACACAGAAGGGGAAAGCAAGACCATGTCTTCCAGTGTTTGAAAGATGTTACCAACTATCTTTAACTTGCAGTGCAGTCAACTATATAGACCAATGGATTATCCAAAGGGTGAACAAAAAGGGAATTAATTTCTCTGTAAAAGAGAGTGCCTGGAGAGATGTACATACTGAATTAGCAAATTCACTGATCTGGCAATCTAGTGTGCTTTGCATTTATTTTCATTAGCCAGGTTTTCTTTCTTTTTATTTTATTTTTTTAAAGTGGATATTTATGACTTTATAAGATACAAAATTTCTCTGTAAGCTGAGAAAGAAAGAGAATTGTGTTCTAGGAAGTAGAGAACAGGACTAGGAGCCAAAAATTTTGAATTTTTCAGTCTGAAATAAACACCTCCATTAGAGTTTCTAGTTAAGGTTTAATTGAAATAATAGAATCATTAAGTTCGGAAAAGACCTCAATGATCATCAAGTCCAACCCAACACCACCTAACTCACTAAACAATGTCCCTAAGCACCACATCTACACATTTCTTGAACACCTCCAGGGATGGTGACTTCAACACTTCCCTGGGCAGCCTGGTCCAATGCCTGATCACTCTTTTGGTGAATAAATTTTTCCTAATATCTAGCCTAAACCTCCCCTGGTGCAACTTGAGGCCGTTTCCTCTTGTCCTATCACTTGTTACTTTAGAGAAGAGGCCAGCACCCACCTCACTACAACCTCCTTTTAGATAGCTGTAGAGAGTGATAAGGTCTCTTCTCAGCCTCCTCTTCTCTAGACTAAACAACCCCAGCTCCCTGTCGTGGGTTAAGCAGAGGAGAGTTAATTTCTTTTTCCTTTTCCATTCTCTTCATAAACAGCTATCAAGAAGCTATGTTTTGGATTCCTGCTCAGGAGAGAGTTGATAAGAGAAGAACGTTTATAGTTATTGCTAGGACGTTGCTATTTGTCCTCAAGGACATTTTGCCTCTCTCCTCTCCATAGACAGAGTGGGGGGGAAGAGACAGCCCGGCTTCTAGCTTGGGATTTGCTTTTAGGTCAAGATTGAGAAGCAGACTTGACCAATTATTCCATCCCATGCACGTCATACCCAGTATATAGGAGAGGACTCTTCCGGGAGAGCTGGCTTTTCACTTCCTTTTGGCTCCAGATTCATCTCGCTTTGGGGCCCTGCGTTCGCTCTCCCAAGGCCTTTCCCTCCCCTCCCCCCACAGTCGCCGTTAGCTCTCGGCCCAGGACACTCGTTTATCTCCGTTCCGTGAGTTTTGGCATCCTCCCTCTCCAGGAGGATCATTAGCTGGTTTTTTTTCCCTGCTTCGGTCAGCTCGTGGGCTGGGACGCTGGGACACTTGGGCTGTTATCTCCGTTCCGTGAGTGCCTCTGGGAGCGGTGCACCCCCCTCCCCTCCTTTCCCCCCCCCCTTTCTTGGGGGAATCGTCTGTGCGGTTTCTGGGGATTATTAGCTGGCAACAGGCCGAGCCTTTTCGGGGGGGCAGTATCATTGTCAACAGGCCGAGCCTTTTCGGGGGGTGGCAGCATAATTGTGTATCACCTATTCCCTCCCTCCTCCGGGGTCATATGCTGGGAGTGGGCTGGGCCTTTGGTCATCAGGTGGGGAGGGGCAGTATCACTGTGTATCACATTGCATCTTTGTATATAGTATTATTTCCAATATTATTGTAGTTTACTTATTAAATTGTCTTTATCTCAACCCACGAGTCCTCTTTGCCATTTACCTCTTTAATTCTCTCCCCTATGATTGGGTGGGGGCAGGGACTGTGTGAGCGGGTGTGTGTGGTTTGGCCCCCAGCCAAGGGCCAACCCGCCACACTCCCTCAGCCGCTCCTTGTCAGACCTGTGCTCCAGACCCTTCACCAGCTTCGTTGCCTTTCTCTGGACCTGCTCCAGCACCTCAATGTCCTTCTTGTGGT
>WKFP01015483.1:439437-491258 GCA_011057875.1 Pterocles orientalis
TGTTAGTAAAACTGTGTGTTGGGTTGACCTAGGCTAGCAGTCAGGTGCCCACCAAGCTCCTCTATCACTGCACCTTCTAGCAGGCCAGAGGGAAGAAATACAATAAAAAAGTTCATGGGTGAAGATAAGGACATTCTCCCCCTCCTTCTTCACTGACCTGTGTGTCTGCAGGACTTTTTGTCTCACATTTTTTTCACTCCTTTCTCACAGTTTCTGTGCAGCATTTTTTACTTTTTCTTGAATATGTTATCACAGAGGCACCACCAACGTCACCAATGGGCTCAGCTTTGAAGCCAGCTAAAACTGGCTCTGTCAGACAAAGGGCAGCTTCTGGTGTCTTCTCAGAGAGGCCACCTCTCCAGCCCCCCTCTCCCACCACCCACTACCAAAATCTTGCCATGCAAACCCAGTACACTCTGAGAGTTTATAATTTTCATCTTGATCCACTTCATCTGTGAATCACCTGTGTTTGTTGTTTTGTTTTTTTTTTTTTCCCTTTACTTATTAGCCAGACTTCTCTTTACCATCTATTCATCTGTTAGCACCACCATTTCTTCTTTCTGAACCTCAGGTACGGTTCTTTGGAAATAAAGCTCATCAAAGGATATAAAACAGAAAGATTTTTTTTTTTTTGCTAAGAAAGCCACTAAACCAAAGGGTGTTGTAACTTGGAAACATAATTGTGAAAGTATCACTTTATGCTTGCCCTGTTCTTGCATCTTTTTCTGAGTACACACCACTGCCTACCACCCTTAGCTGGTGTATCTGTGCTATATTCTTCTATCCTCTTCAGGTTTTGGACAAGACAGAGATACGTGTGGCAGAAGAAAGAGAAAGGCACAGTGTCAAAGCCAGTCTGCACTGACAGATTTTTTTTTTATGACAAGTCAGTGTTTGAATTGTGGGGTTTTTTGTTGGTGGGGGTTTTTTTTGGGTTTTTTTTTTTGCCTTGTTTATGATATAGGTTCAACCTGTTCAGGGTTTAGAAAGAGAAGAGACAGATACTTTAGCTGTTGAACCAGAACACTAAGGTGTCAACAATTTAAGTCAATGTTACCTTGAAAAGATGAACAGTAACTGTGATCTGCAAAAAGTTGTAGGGTTTGCAGAAAGTTAGGTAGGTAGCGAATGGAAACTACATATGACAGAAAGCAAAATCTGAAGGAGTCACAATAGAAAGTCTGATTACACACCTCTGCTTTCTCCCTTCCCATCTGATAATGGCAATTTTTTGCAGTATTGATCTGTTTAGTTGTGAAAATCTCAATACAAATAGAAAAGGTTGGAACACATCTTTTGATATTGCAAGTTGTCTAAGTCAGGAACTCTGATATTTTTTTACGAATGCAGGAGCTACTTCTCAGTCTTCATCTTTTGCTCTATCTTTGCACACATTTTTGAAGAGGATCTGGTCTCAGACTTGCCATGTATCAAATTATGAAGTGACTATTGTATGATTCTATATGGCACAGGAATGGAAAGGTTAAAAGCAAAAGGTGCTTTGGAGGATTCTACTCAAGTCTATGCAGCATGAAGAGACGCCTAACGCACAGGATGACATATTTTCCCAAAATAAATGTCCTGTGAGAGGCAAGGGGACAAACAGATGAGGATTAAAACATGACATAGAGACTAATTGTTTATAAGCTGGGGTTTTTTTGTGAGTTTAGTGTTTACATAGATTAAACTAAGAGGACAAACAGGGAAAAAGTGACTGAGGTGATTTCTTAAGAGAAGGAAACAAAGAGGTATGGAAATCAGAGGTGGAAGGTTATCTCTCCTTTTCACTGCAATCCCCAGAGAAAGGTCTGGCTAGGTTTTGGGCCAGATGTTCAGATTCTTAAACAATGAGCCAGCATGTGGACAGATGTTTGGCACCCATCACAGCGCACAAGACATAATACAACCTTGTCTTCAATCCCAAATAAGCAGCTGCCTCTGTATTTATTTCTTTTTAACTGTTTACCGAAATGAAAAGAGAATAATTTACCCAACATGTTCATATATAATATTCTAAGAATAAAATTTCCAAATGCAAAGATAGCCAAGACTAACCTTTTTGACGTTTTGCACCTCCAAATAAAGATCACTATGCAATGCTAATAAAGCGATCAGCTCATGCATTTCTCTGCCACAGGGTAGTGTAACCAATTCCTAAACAAGCTACCTCTAGTCTGGTGTCTTCTGACCCCTAAACATGATGGCTTAAGGGATATTCAAATATATGCTGTGAGCTGACAAATTAACGTCCACTTCTGCCCTCTTCTAATTCTGGTTAATTATTCAGGACTGATACTGTTCAAATGCATGGAATTCATCTTATCTCTTTTTAGCCATCTCCAAATTAGGTGGCAAAGCTATTAATCTAGTTTCTATATATAATCAGCAGAGAGTGTGAGAGCTTTCTTCAGGAAGTGATTCATGACATCTGAAATGTCTTTTTCAGGAAATACTTCTTGTTCTCCACTGACTATAGAAGGAAGCTTAGGCAGCAAGTTTCGGACTAGCTGCCAATTTCTAGGTGCTTAAATCAGGTGAAGTGAACCTGCTAAGTTTGTACACTCTTTTGAAGGTGAGACTTTTCCACTGTGCCTGGCTAACTGGGCGTGTGTAACAGTAACAGAAGGCACATTGCAATGCTGTGGAAAACTTTGTAAAATTAGTTCAAACTGTGGTACCTGAATATATTTAATAGCAACACAAATTCCTACCTGGTTGTTGGTTTACACTACTTTGTCTCTACCATATCAATACAAATAGTTATTTGTTTAAGTCATGACAGTTAGGTCACTCTCACACCTTAAACTCCCTGAGAAACCGAATCCCCTCTGGTATACAGCCCCTTACCGTGGCACTTTCCTGCACTAATCGAATCTTACCAGAGAATCGTAATATCACTGTGTAGGTCAATAGACAGCAGAATGGCACATTAAATTTCTTGTGAACGGAATGTTAGGCAAAATATTTGTACTAGTTGCGCTTAACAGTAACTGACATCACAGATACTTTTATAATCGAAAGTGTAGGAGATGCCATAATATACTGTTGTGTACTGGCCAGTCCTGCTTTTATGAATAGAAGCAGCATCAAACCCAACTCTCCAGATATAATTTAAGCAAAACCACTCACCCACTTTCTTCCAAGACTGCTTTTACACAGAGCACCATGCATGGGGTAGCTATCTCTGCACGTGAGCATAAGGTTTCTTCACTTCAAGTTGTTGCCCAGTTCCTTTCACGAAGAACAGATAGCAAAAGGTAAATGCAAATTCATGCTGTGTGTGTCCAATTAACTCAGGAAGTATCAAGCAGAGGTGGCACACATCATGTCCCTGCAGTCTGCCTGCGGGACGACATTTGAGAAGATCCACAGGAGTACTAAAGCACTGTATTCCACTCTGCTATTTCTGCACATTTTGCAGCATGTGCACAACTGGAAAACAGCAGAAGTTGTTGTTATTTTTCCTTTTGTGTTCAAGGAAAAGTGAGCATAGGTAAGAAGTATGAGTTGGAATATTAAAACATTTGTCTGTAGGTTGCTGGGAAATTTTTATGGTACTCCATGAGGTGAATTAAATACAAGTTTGTGCTTAAATGTTAAAAAAAAAAAAAAAGAGCAGAGTCCTACTACCGTAAGCAGTTCTATAAGGAGTCTGCAAAGATATGTCACTAGATGATTCCTCATATACCCATGCACCAGTACCAATCCTGTGAGCAGCTGCGTGTAGTTCCTCAGCCCATCCTCAGGTCCACCCCGAGTCCAGCTCTGCTGCCCAGTGGTGGCCTGAAGTCCAGATGGCTACAAGGCAACGCTTCAGCTGTCAATGTTGTCACCAAGAGAAACTTCACTCCCTTACAGGGAGTCCTGTCTCTGGCATTCCTGCTTCCAGCCAGTTTAACGCCTTCTGTGAATTGTCCGAGACCAGCATTAAGTGTGCATGCATAGTTCAAACATCAATATTAATCCAGCTCTTAGTCTTTCTGGCAGCAGTATATAAATCTAGTAACATTTGTCACAATTCTAACATTTTGAAATTAGTGTGTTGTCATTTTATTGGTGAATATTTATTTGAAAACCCACTTTAAAACCAATCTTTCAACAAAACTTCCTTAATCATAAAAAAATTAACAGTAAATTTCACCAACAACAATTTCTACTTACTGCAATGTCTTTGCAGTCAACTTTTTGAAAAGGAATGAGACACCCTTGTTAAATGGAAATTAATTGAGAGAGATAGTGGACTCACAGCTACCTTTTCAAATTAAAAAAAATATTAAAAAATTCCCTAGATTCTACAGAGATCATCTTCAACTATTCAGGATCGCAAAAACAAACAAACAAGCAACCCCCAAAACTACAACAAAAAAGCCCCAACTAGGGACAAATATAAGTTTTGTTTGTTTTTTTTAAGCAACCTGGTATAATCTTTGAGAGCAAAGGAATGTTGTGCAAATAACTCGGAAAAGTGAGGAAATGAAGGGGGAAGAAAATAAACTTGGGAAAAGCCTCAAAAGACATTTTTGTGAGCAGGAGAAAACATAGTTAAATCACATTGCAGACAGGGTTTTTAGAGTCTACCCAAAAGTTGATGTTTATTTTCAGATTATTTAGTCATCCTCTATAATATTTTTTTAAAGATGAATTTTGCTAATCTCAAAAACTAGTTTTGCTCATATATTTTACTTTTCCATTAACTCTCTTGCATTTTTTAGTTTATTTTTTATTTTTTAAATTATTGCAGGTGTAACTACTCTACCTTGAGAATTATTATTCTAGCCATTTTATCACATTTCCCTTAATGTGGTGTTTCAATTTGTGCCCCATTGCCTCTGGTCCTGTCACTGGGCACCACTGGAAAGAGCCTGGCTCCATCCTCTTTGCACCCTCCCTTCATGTATTTACATATATTAATAAGATCCACCTGAGACTTCTCTTCTCCAGGCTGAGCAGTCCACCAGCTCTCTCAGCATTTCCTCATAGGAGAGATGCTCCAGTTCCTTCATCGTCTTCATGGTCCTTCACTGGACTCTCTCCACTACGTCCATATTTCTTTTGTACTAGCCCAGAAACAGAACTGCAGGTATGGCCTAACCAGTGCTGAGCAGAGTAGAAGTAAGGGACTGAATTAAAGTTTGAGCAGACGCTTCTCCTGAGATCAAGGAAGAAAGAAAAATGGAGAGAAACACAAATCAGAGGAAAAATGAGTCATCAAGGGTATTCTGCTTCTGCCTTAAGAGTGATAACTCTGTTAGGCAAACACAGAAGATGGATAAACAGAACATTATAATGACAAAAAAACTACAACCTACTCTGAAATGTGGTCAAAATTAACGTGATTATTGCATTCCATTAAGTTTTTTGCTTCTCAGGAGGGAAAAAATACAATTTATGGTTAGCTGATTCACATGAAAACTACAAATGTAATTTGGATTTTATGTTAACCTGGTTAAGTTGGGTCAATAAATTAAACTCGCTGTGAAGATACAGGAAAAGTTAATTTTTCCTCTAGCTGCTGGTGTTACAATTTTATTTTGTTTTATTTTTCATTTCTCTATTATACCTATACAAGACGGGACAAGAGAGCAAAGCTGCAGTCTTTGAATGTCTAATCAACGTCTTAAACCCAAATTCAACATTTCAATCACAACAGTATCCATCCAAACATCCTTCCAGATAAATTATTAGAGCTATCTGATTTACGAAATCTCAATATTCAGATTAATTATGGTAAAAAAATCCAATAGCTGAAGCTTCAAGAGTAGAATTAAAATGTAATAAAACTACTACTACAAATATCACATAGCTAAAATCATTACACTAGCTTTGTTAATAAATAAAGATGACTGAAAATAAGATGTTAATTTCACATAAAATTTTGATATTTTAGTGTTTGAAGGACTTATTTTTCATCCTGAATGAAAGCAAGAATTTAAAATGTTGAGTTTGTCATGGAAATAAAATGCAACAATTTTTTTTTCTGTTCTGCTACCTGCCTCCCTCCCCCCCCCTTTTATTTTTTTCTTTGCATTTTAGAAAGAAGTAAAGGAAAGACTGGAAGAAGGGAAAAAGGGGAAAGGGAGGAGGGAAGTAGAGAAAGAGAAAAAATGGGAACAAGAATGAAAACAGGAATGAGAAAGAAGCAGCAAGAAAGAGAAAGAGAAATCATAATTGTAATTGTTATTAGTTTCATCCATCCTCTTTCCCTTTTCTTCTCAAAGTATACGTAACTGCACAGATGAAAAATGGTAAAAAAAATGATGTTCTCTGTTAGCTGACGTACACACTGCATTTTGGGTTTATAAACAGAAACCAATTATCGGGGACTAATGTACAATGGATTTGCATGAAACCTCATTTCCATAATTTTTCTTAAAATCCGTATTTAGCACATTTTTGCTAAATATTTTTTATATTTAGCATATTTTTGCTGGAAAACAAAAATGTCCAATGTGAAATAGTAATTGGGATGGATGGCAAATTATTTATTAGGAAATCCTAGGCTGCTTTTCTGCAGGAATCATGAAGGAGCTCTCATACAAACATATCTATGTATGAATATACTCAAGTTTCATTTGCATGGCAAAAGTGTTGTACAACTTTATGACAGTCTAGAGTTCAAGGCTCCAAATATTAGCTTTATTATTGCCTTCTTCATTTTGAAGTGCTCATTGCAGGATTGTTCATCTACAGATGTTGCTCCAGTTTTTTCCTTTTTACCAGAAACCCTATTGATTTAGCCTTCTACCCTTATTTCTCAGTAAACAACAAGCCAGGATAAAATATTAATTAAATACATTGAATTTTTTTCATGAATCCACTTTAATTTTAAATATGTGTGCGTGCCTCTCTCTGTATATAGGTATGTATTATATATTTATATGTATTTCTGGGGAGCATAGTTTGGAATGTAACATTTTTTTAAGACGAGACATTCACTTAAGTTCATTGTGAGAAATATGCTGACAGAAAAAGATTTTTTTCTTTAGTTTTATTAGGTACACCATATTTATAAAGCTAAACTGAGCATGATAGAAAAGTTTAACATGAGCAAGCTCTTTAAAGTAGCCAATAGTAGGCAGGAAGTCAGTTTATGTCATTTCTGTAATCTTAAAGCTACTTAAATATTCAACATATTTTTTAATGAAAAAGTGATCAGAATAATAAAAACCCATCACTGCTTGCACAGCAACATATAAAAAAAATAAAATTTTCCTTAGATTTTACTGTTTGACTACTTAGAAAAATACTATTTTTGGAATGTCATGAGAAAAAAAAAAAGAAAATTGCAAGAAGACACTTGATAAATATCGAAGTCTCCAAAATAGAATATCAATATCGAAAACATTTTACTACAGAACCTCCAAATGCTTAGCCTGGATTTTTCTGATGCCATTGAACCCCGTAACGTTGAAGGAGGATATCTGATTCCATGTAAGACCAGCTTTAGTTAGATGTTACTGCAGACATTTTAATTAGGG
This sequence comes from Pterocles orientalis, assembly GCA_011057875.1. Lineage (NCBI taxonomy): Eukaryota > Metazoa > Chordata > Aves > Pterocliformes > Pteroclidae > Pterocles > Pterocles orientalis. Next base: position 446,916 of record WKFP01015483.1, read on the forward strand.
CAGTGCTACACTTCATCAAACTTTCTAGGTAGTGTCATAGAGAATACTTCTGGAATAAACAGATAGATCTTTGTTCTATAACTATCGCACTGGCCTTCTGTGTGTATACATCTATATATCTATATGTCTATATTTCTGGAGGGTATAAATACGGATGATGCACTCATGCTGTTCTGTGGTGTATAACCTAAAGTTCTGATTCGTCATGTGGACTCTCCTACTATACTCATAAGCATCTGGATAGCCTGTAGTCCTACTTCTTGATTGAATTTAGAAAGTAGATCTTGTTATTATTTCTTTTACATGTTCTTATTTCAACCCAGCATTTAAATTAACACAGAACTTTTAGTTAAAATCCTTTGCATATTTTATACAATTCAGTGACTCTCTGTATTGCACACTAGAGATTTGTAATATTAAGAAAGCATTATAATTACTTCTATGAGTTAACAATATTATAGTTAAATGCCAGCTAAATTATTGAGAGACATTGATTAGTACTATGGGGAAAATCTAAACTGAAATGCTAGAAAATATTATTCTCACCTATTCTTCATTGTCAGATTTGTTTTTTTCTTTTAAGGAGATCCATTATGATCCTGGTTCAAACTGACTGGCATTTCCTTCGTCAAAGGAGGTTTGGAAATTTTAAAACAAAAGCAAACAAGTAGAAATAGGTGAACTAGAAACCAGTCTGAGTCAAACCTACCAGAAAACTCAAAGTGACCCGAGAGGATTTAATGGTTCATAATACAGCCAAAACAGTTTTAAAAGTTTTAACACTCTTTTTAGGATTAAGACCAATTTAATAGTCCAAATGTCTTGAGTACAGTGTTACGTTGATAGTAAATGAGCTTTAGAACTAACATGCATATTATTTGACTGGGCACTGTGGGCATGGTTTAATCAGGCTGTAACCTCACACTGCAGCTAGCCATTGCCTAACTCTTTGCTTGCCCTTGATCCCTAAATATCCCATAAGTCCTCTGCAATCCCAAAATGGTCTTCCTCTGCATCCTACAATGTGTGCCATACCACCAGGAAGAAAACCCCATCAGTCCAGCATTGACTCACATGACGGGTTTCACACCTGGACAGCAGCTCTGAGGGTCTCCGGGGACAGCCCTGGGAAGAGGCCCAGACAGGGTGTCCCTTCCTCTGAGTCCTTACTTTGGGCTTCCCCCTGCCGCTGTGCTCCAGTGCTCCTCTGGGCTTCTGCAGATGGGCCTTTGATGGGCTGACGGCTCCTGGGCTAGTCCTAGGAGTAGCTGCAGGCAGGTATTATTTGGTCACCCCCTTCTGCTCTCTCTGAGCTCCTTTGTGGGTTTGCATATAAGCTTTTACCACAGAACCTGAGACTGCACATTTTTTGCTTCAATAGCTTTCAAACATACTTTACCCAGTCTAGCTGATATGAACTTGGTACAATATATGGAGTTTTAAGTTAAGGAGAACTGTTACAGCTTAATATGTTTATTTACTAAATACTTTTATTGCAAGATGATGGAGAGAAATAAAACCTGGCAGTGAAATAAAAATAGTAGGTTAAATCCAAGCCAACTCTATCATAAAATAGAACAGCATTTTTATAGCCATTCACTGCTTTGGTCCAGCTGGTATGAATCGAGATAACTCCTTTGAAGCCAATTTATAGCAGATAATGAGCAATTTCAGTCTTTCAAGCAAAGAAAGAGAAGATGCTGGAAATGAAGGAAACACGATTTTCAGAATGCAATATATCAGAGAAAGGCAGAGTCCAGGAACTTGATTCAGATCACAGTGGCATCTGTCAGTATTAGGTTCTTATACTGTTTCAAGGCACCAGTTATCCAACTGAGGTGCTGTGGTGAGTGGCAGCAGGATAACATCCAATGTTAGCTGTCTTTTGTGGCAAACCACCCCTATTCCAAATAAGAAACAAAGATCATATGTCATTGTATTAATGAAGGACTTCCCTTGTGTGCGGATGTGCGTATATGTATGTTTGTGTTTTTCTTGTTTAACAGCAGAGATTTTGTTAACCACTGTCTTAACAGAGAGAGCAGAATTTGGTAGCTAGTCTTCACCAGGAATCATCATCAGAGAATTGAATAGCCTTTGCCAAACTGAGAACTCCACCTGAATTGGAAACTTGCCACAAAACACTCAAGTGATATTAAATGGTGCAGGTTTTCAGACTACTGTAAATACTCTAATTTAAACCACTTGAAGATACTGTCTCTAGAACTGGCACTTACTTTCCAGACTGGTAAAACTTTAAAGAATGTGCATGAAAGGGATGGACCAAAAAGCTCAAATGTTAATTTGAATCTTCAGCACTTCCTCTAGATATGCTGGTTGGAACCAAAAGCCACTGAAATATAAAAGCACATCCAAATCTGTTATCTTTGTGAGTATTGTTTCATTTCTTAATAATTCTTTATTCATTGAAGCATGTTTGCAAATAATTCTACTAACTGCAAATAATTTCTAAGTGAACACTGAAATCCATAACCTATATTCATCAGTTTGCCTTAATTGTCCCACCACTGTATTCTCATCACATATGATGGAAATTATAAGTGAAGGCAAACTACAAAGTACTTCAAGCAGTTATTAGAAATTCAAAGAAAATTTGATTATTGCAGGGAATTGTAAGTCACCTATGGCCACGGATTCACAGTGATGAAATCTTCCCTGAGCAGCCCTTATTATCCTTTAAATTAAGTTTTTAAAGTAATCTGTGAATACTATGAGGTTTATTTGATTTAGGTGGACTTCCTAATTCAGTTGGACTTATGTACTCATTGGTCATTAACATGTTTCATAGCGTACTAGGCTCAGTCTGACAGTTAGTAATTTTAGGATATATTACTGGTGTAATGGATACTATTTCTATTTCAGCCCTGTCCTTTCTCCCATTCATTATGATTACATTTGTCATAATCCCTCTAATGTGGCATTTTCCATAGTGTCCTCCACCATGGTACTTAGCAGCTTCATGACCGCAGAGGTAAAACCTTTGTGTTGTAATACAACAATATCAAAACCTCCTAGTTCACTTCAGCTGATGTAATGTAATTACTGGCATGTAATGGAAAATAGATCATTTTTTTGTGTTAACTTCACTAGGGCAATTAAGAGTTTTATGAGGCGATTTGCACAAAAATGGAATATCTGCTTTAATGATAGAACTGGGTTAAAAAAAATCCCAAACTGACCTTGTCTCCGTAGCACTTGCTGAGTACACATTTTAAACTTCAAAAATATTACAGATTTTTAGAGCAAGTTATTATTCAACTAAAATATCATAACAGAAAGTGAGCTGTTATGTGATGATAGTGATGCTTATTCTCTTGCTAATTCTTATTCTTCCCATCAGGAGACAGACAGAAAACAAACAGCAAAACAAACTAACATATTTCCTTAATCAGTCTCCTCTCTTAAAAAGTACCTTGAATTCGTAAAATGTCCAGATGCAAAAAAAATTGTGAAAATAATTTGAAGTTTAAAGAATATAGTAAAAACAAAGCTATACAAGGAAAAAAAACCTCAAAGTAAATTCTCATACAAGACAGAATATTTAAAATAGCACATAGAAAAGACACATGTAATATGAGCAAACAGAACTTTACATTTTGATGGACATTAGCTGAACAGAAATCAATGAAAAAAAGCTCTAAAAGTAGAAAAAGAGGATTAGATCACAAATAATTAATTAAAAACATGAAAGAGAACCTAGATTAAATCCCAAAGCAAGCTATAACTAATTAATTCAATCAGACATGTTCATGATGAAGGCAACACTGACTTCATTACTCTAGGGTAGTGAAGGCTTAATTTCATATCCAGAGAAGTTAGTGAAATCTTTGTTATTAGCATAAGTAAAGAACCAAGAATTTAGAGTCTACATTGATAAACTGCATAACCCTTTTTCCTTGCAGAAGGACTCAGAACCCAGCCTCTTTAACAGTGTATTGGAAAATCAAGTCCTGGGAAACAAGTTTGAAAATGATACAGCATGTGCAGTGGGAAACCTCAGAACCTGCCCACAAGTTACCAGCAGGATATGTCACTTAACAGTGTCTAAAACTTTACCATACTATGTTGTGCATGTCATTAAGAGATTTAAAATTCTACTACATCTGTTTGCAGCATACAGATGACACCTGAAATATATGTATATATATCCATCCTAATTCAGCATTTTTCCAGCCAGGGTTTATTTGTTTATGCATAGAGCAGTAGTTAATGGTAATTCAAATGCTTCCCTTTTTTAAATGAAAACAAAACAAAACAAAACAATACACAACAAAACAAACCCAAAATAAACCCATAAATGTTAGACCACCCACCCGAGTCAGAGAACAAAGATTTCTATAAAACTGTAACTGGGCAAAGCGTGTAAAAAGTTCAGGGAAATATGAGTGTCCAGCTGGAAGGTTCCCAGTGGCATAGTCCCTCATTCCCAAAGGATCTGTACCTCCCTTTTGCACAGTGAGTGACTCTGTCAGGACCCTTCTTTCACCCTGAAGTCATCTCAAAGTCTTGTGGTTAGGGTATGATCTTGTAACATGTTCACATTGAATTTGAACCTCAATCTCCTTGTCCCTGCATGAGTCTGAACCAAAGAGACCTAAAAAGGCAAGCAAGTGGATAAATGAATATCCCTATCACCTAAAGCTGTTCTTTATATACTCATTCATTAAACACAAAAAAAAGAAAAGATAAATAAAAGAGAAAGGCACAATAATGGGGTAACTGTGCTGTGAGAAAAAATATAGTTAGCAAGATTCCAGTTGTGGCTCAGCATCTTTAGCCCAGATGAAAAAGGGCTGCCAGCTCAAGAAACAAACTCCAATCAAGAAACCAAATGTCTCCTCCAGACAACTTAGACTGATGGATACGAAGGGTGTTTGTGATATCATTTGTGGGAACTAGGTGGAGGCTCTACAGGAGACAAAGTCACCCACAGAGGTATGTCTAAACCCCTCAGATTGCCATTTTTCATGGCAAGGTCAGTGTACCTGGATATAGATGACCAACGGTATCTAGGCAGCCCGATGTTTAGTTCTGCTAACTACATTTAGAAGGACATGTTAAGTTGCTACAATGAATACCAGACATCTGGGGGTAAAAAAAGCAAAACTGAAAGAATCATTTCTTTCCTGAAAATCTTGTTTTGATGTTTAGCTTATTTTCATTAATTGAAGTCCTGTAGGCTTATTTCCCTAAAAAGGAGGTAAGAAACCTGTATATTCCTAAAAAAATATTTCTTTCTTATCGTGGTTGCTCCATTTTGTACTCCAACATGTTTTTTCTCACTTATGTTTCTCTTTCTTTGGTAAGGAGAAACTGGATTAGGCTGAAAATAATTTCTCCTTCCACATGTCCACATGACAACAAGCTTAGGACAAAGAGCTTCTTAAATTCTCCATTCATTTTGACAGTTCACTCCATTAAAAATAAGTTTAAAAGCATGAGTTTACTAAATCTACAAAAGAACGGACTCAAAAAGAGATAAGATGAACATTTTCCAATATGAAAAGTTTTTATATTGGCAAGATTGCAATTAATTTTTGTCTGTATTCCAGGGGAACAGAAAAAGAAACATCCACCCAGTTGTGTATTTTAAGGTGAGGGATATTTGCTTAAACAAATAAGAAAACAAAATTTTCTAACATCAAGTACAGGCAAAGTCCATACAAAAAAGTCTGAAAAAAGTTTCTGTAACAAGAATTACTAAAAATAAATCAGAGAAAGATGTCTACAAAAGATGCGTGGCTCTTTTTTCAACACACCAGATTGATATGATGACTTCTTCAGACTCCACGGTCTTTGGGTTTGTGTTTCTGTGATATAGTGACCACTGAGATTATTGTTTTTCATACTGCGCTGATGCTCAGATACCATTTCTCTAACTGTAATGCTCTGTTCTTCTTCTTAGCATTTTTATTGAAAATGAGTCGTTAAGGAGCTATAACAGTGGAACAGTGTATAATTTTATTATCATGAATTGTGCATAATTGACTAAAAGTCTGAGATTCATAGTGGCAATTAATTACTCCCTGACTACTTTCTGCTTGCTTTTTAATGATAATTTATTTTTTACATTTGTTTACAAAAGAAAATATAAAATGGGTCACTACATCAGAGTGTTTTTCTCCCCTCATGCCCCTCCATCCCCCCACCTTAAGGGACTTCATCACACTTCCATGGAATTCAGCAGAAAGAAAACTTTGGATTTCAGTGGCTGGCACTTAAGTCGTCATATTTTATATATATATATATGTGTGTGTGTGTGTATTTGTACTTTTTTTTGTTCGCACAATAGAAGAAAAAATATAAACTATGAAATATTTTGTTCTGTAAGAAACATCTTCCACCAGATGGCCTAAAAGCACAACTGCAAGAATTTCAGAATTCAAGCATTTATCACATATGTGAAAAAGAACTTAGTTCTTTTAGTAAAAAGGGTAAACTGAGTCACTGGAAAGTAAACTTCCATATTTTTTGAGCCCAGCTATTCTATCTTGCCTTGAGTGATACCCTATAATAGTCCCTAATGGTATGACTGGAATGCATACAAGCAACTCTGAAGGAAGTCATCAGGAAATGGAGCTGTGCACAACTGAAAAACAAGCCTGCGAATCTCAGTCTTAAAATGCAACAGGATCAGGTGAAAGAATACTTATTAAATGACTGATAGTTCATGAGAACTGCCTCTGAATAGATCTGTTGTTTTCTGTGCTGTTTATACTGCTACAGAGGTATATTGAGCCTCCAAACTGGAACTACTACTATGGCAGGCACAAAGGCTGAATTTAATCCCTCTAAATATTTTTTCAATCCCTACAAATTTTTTTTTGAGTGAAAAACAAAAGGTTTGATCTTAGTTGGTGTCATTGTTTTCTTGTCATTATAGAGAAAGTGGTCTTCAAAAATCAAATTATATTTCATTTGGTTTTTGAGCTGTGTCTGTACTGACTAGCAAAGAACAGTAATGAAACTCCAGGTCTGTAAATCTCATTTACATATCTTGAATTAAACAGGATCTATCCAGGGAGAGACACAAAAGGTATAACTCAAGGGAGAGTAAAATACAATAAATAGGACTTAATTGTCAGATATTGATCAGCATAATAAAAATATTAACAGGCTTTGTGACAGAGGGAAAAGACAGCCATACAATCCATTTTCAATCCCCAGTCATTTATTTGTCTATTTTAGACCTTTCCTATTATATAATACAGACAACACAAAATGGCATAACTCTGACAATTTCTGTAATGTTCTGTTAACCTCAACTTACATCAGCTGAACAATAGAGTGACTATTTTAATAAAGCCTGAAGTAAATGCCTATATTCAAATAATTTCAGTCAATATGATTCAGTATGATGTTTTCTTTGCTTAGATCTACCTCCTTAAAATTTTATTTGCAGTTCAGGGTTCAAGCTCAGGTTTAGATATAAAAGTCAGCTGAACCTGAATAGCTTTCAATTTGACACCATATGTGGGATTTGAATAGGCAAAAAGTTAAGAATCCATGCAAGGCCAAATATTTGGTCCTCTGCTGAGAACTGAGAGAGAAAGGTTCTGCTAAATTGTGATGAAACCTATCTAAAAATAAGAGCTTGAAACTGACGGGACAAATCCTACCCACTGAGGGGGAATCAGCTGCAAGAATTGCCTGTGTAGAGAAGCTTACCATTTAAATTCAAAAAATAGTGAAGGAAGAAAATTGGCACTTCAAATGTTTGTTCTAATTCATTGTGCAATGAACAACTAGAGCAGTGTAGTTGTCTTGCTCCTTAAAAATGACCATTTTTCTCCACTATCTAGAGGACCTAGATTCAGACGTGGTACCCAGTCAGCTTGTTAGATGTCTACATTACAGATGTCTGTATTGGTCAGATGGGTCCTATCCTTAATTCTTTGTAGTTCTGGAACTATTAAATGGTAATCAACTGATCGTGATTTTCAGATCTGACTCAAACATTAACTCAGAAAATTTTCTGTTTTCCGGATGTATTGCAGAAGTTTCACAAAAGTCTAGTCATTCCTTTGTTATAACATCATTTCACAGTTCCCTGACAGCCACATACGCAGAAGCACCTACTAGTGAAATTATAGAATCCAATGGAAAAATGACAACGTTACCCTGACTTTTGGAAGAATCTCAATTGATAAGCAGTTATGTTGCTACCTTTTTCAACAGGACAGAAAATGAAGACTTTTGCAAACAGTTTAGAACTTTTTAACCATAACACACCTGCCCTCTAATTGGACCACAGTGTGTTTAAAATTTACATAAGCTTTCACTTTCCAGAATGCTTAGAATATAGTAATTTAGGACATGTTTCTAAAAAGCCTTAGAGTTCATTCAATTGCTAGTAAATTCCACTTTTGACAATGACAATTAACTGCACAAGTTGCTTGTGATTTGAAATGCTAGGCCCAGATAAAAAAAAAATTGTGCACTTTGAAACAGTAGATAAGTGTTCTCACTTTTTCTGATTTCAGACAGTTCTGAATATTATCAGTAAAAGTATTAGAGTACCCAGAATATCCAGAAGAAAAACACAGAGGGACCTGTCAATGTGTCTCTAAAGCAAAACTGTAGCATCTCTAATGGCGGCAGCACATATTGAAGCCAATGGTTCGATACCATATGGAACCAGATGAAAACCAGAACACTTCAAAGACTCCCCTGGTTGTTTTTGACCTTTTAACACCGCTCCATCCTAAGGAGTTTGAAAGGTAAGTTTAAAGTCTAGCTGAAGAGATCTAGGAAGCAGGAAGAAGAAATAACAGTTGAAAGGGATCTGCTATCTTGAACAGGAGCAAAGGATCTTGCAGCTGTGCTAATTTGGCCCATTTCTCTTTTTTTGTTAGATGGTTTATAACTTCCCGTGTAGCCTGTGTGGGGATTATATCTAATGTTTGCAGCTTGTTTCCAGGTAACTGAAGCCCTTGGCAGACATTCATTTCAGGATCTGTTATGCTAAAAGAGATTGCTGACTTTACCCCTACTTCACTACCTTTCACTGTGTTTTACCAACACCTTCACTTATCCTTCAAAAAATTTCAGGAGCAGTATCTGTTTAAATTCAGGCAAAATGGCCTGGGTTCACTGCAATAATTTGTTAGTCTCAAGAAAAGTGGTAATTTTACCAGAAATTAATTAGAGATCACTTAAATAAAATAGTCTGCAGATTTTGGAGAGATGTATTCTCCACCAGTTGAGCAGTAATGAGTGGTCAAGAATTACAGCCTTTTCTTATGTCACAGCTGTATCCAGAAAAGGGCTGCTCTCTTCCACCTGAGTATTTTCAGCAGCTTAACAGAGTAAGTAAAAGTTGCAGGCAATAAGAATATCTTTTCAGTTTATTCTTATCTTGGCTTCAGTTGTACTATTAAGAAATAACATACTACTAATAAAAAGCATATATTACTATATACTATGCTATAGACTATTAAGAAATTTTATAATCATTGGGGGACAGGGGAAAAAAAAGTAAAAAAAACACAACCACCGTTGATTAGAAGCAGTAATGCGTAAGCGGTGATCTAAATGTAAGTCTTACGCTGACTCTTTCCTTGGGTTGAAATGTATTTGACTCACGATAGGTGTCTATTGCTATTTAAGATGCAATAGTGCATTTACAACATCCTCATGCAGTTAACTGTTAGCTAGCCATGTGTGCTTAAGACTAAAAATTCCTTTTCTATATTATTGTGGAAGTCTAGTTTCATTAGAGTCTCTTGAGTCTATCGGTTGCCAAATTATGCTGGTGGTTCAACAGGACCAGTGAACAAGTGATGGCAAGAGGCTTTTGGCATCATAGTTAATGCATTATGTGTACAAGATAGCCTATATTTTGCAGGGAGAAAAATATGGAGACTTTCTCTTGGAGTGTAGCTACAATAATCAAGAGTGAGGAGATTTAATTTAGATTAAAATTGTATAAAAAATGAAAATCTGTATGATACAGACTAAATAGCTCTAACAAATACAGTGAAATTGTGTTTCTCACATTTCCCCGTTTGCGCATATATATCTGTGGTACAAAACTGGGGTTCAGACTTAATCTAATTTCTGAGAAAAGAGATATCTGGAGTCACTGTAACTTCAGTGTTGGGCTACTTTACATGACTGGAATCACCATCTCTGCTTATATCGTGTTTCGGAAGGACAGAGAGGGCTGAACAAGTGAAAAGTGAGGGTGAAGAGGAGTAGAGAAGGTGACACTCAATGTAGCAGTGTCAGTACCAGTTTTAGGGTTGACAGGTCCAGAGACCTCAGTGTTAAGGGACCAAAGGGCTAAATAACAAAGAACGGGAACATAGTCTATTCAAGATTCTTCAACTAAAGCAGAGAACAGATGATTTACTTTTTAATATCTGTATCTAAGAGAAAGAAAAATAGTGTTACTAAGGAAGATTTCAGTTCTGGAGACATATTCAAAGTCTCACATAGGCAGTAGTTAGTCATTAGAGTTCTTGAATACATACATATACAGGCAGGTTCTTTTTTTCTTTTTTCCCTCACACTAGAGGTGCCGCACTTAACACCAGATAGCTGTATTTTGATCCTCATTATATGGATAAAAATTAATTAATTGCTGGATTAGTATCTGGCTGTTGCTTAGAAACTGGTGACTATGACTTGCTTATATTTAATGTAAGCAGATAAAAGATAGTCCCGACTTTTATTTTGTTTCATTGATTGTAAAATAGTCCTGACCACCACTTCCTAGGAAACCACCAGCTTCCAAGCTGGTGATTAGCTTGTCTGTATGAATCATATATGGTGTTTCAGACAAGGTCGGTTTCCACAATAGGGAGAATTAAATGGGAAATGGAAGATGAAAATAAAAAAGGAAGCAACAGTATCTGAAAAATAGAGCTTTATGAAAAGGATTTCTGAGACTATTTTGATGTTAACTTGAGAAGTAACGATTCTGTATTTCTACAAGAGAAGACAGTTTTTGTCTAGCACTTAATGTGTCCTAGTGGAAAAAAGAAGGTAATAATTGGAAAATAAAAATTGATATCTATCAAAAGGAAGAAAAAGGACACTGATAATAATCAATGTAAATTAGAAGTTATTAAGAGTAAAAGATTATAAGAAAAGCCAAACACACAAAGGAAATAGATCAGATAAACAATAAAGAAGACTATGCATATGAGAAAAAAATTCTGAGGATAATTCTACTACTTACAGGCAATGTTATAAATAATTGTCAAGAAAACTCAATTTTCTTCTATATTTGGGAAAAAAACCCTGTTATTGCACCACATAGGTAGTTCTGACTTGCTGGTAATTGAAGAAGTCACTATGTGTCTTCATTAAAACAGGAGGTCTTCAAAGTCTTGCTCCCGTGACTCAGGGACTTTGCTGACCAGATCTCTGGATATAGAGTTAGATATTTATTACGGGATATAATAATAGAATATTACAAAAGCTTGAAGAACACAAGCACGTGCCCTGTATTGAAAAAAAAAAAGAAGAAAAACAGAGTATGAGGGCAGACTTGGTGACTGCAAGCCTATTAAAGTAAGGAAAGCTACCACTCCAGCGTCCTGTTATGGACAATTAAAATAAAGGAATGAAATTAATATCAGTAAAACCAGCCTTCTAGAATATAAGTTTTATGAAAAAAAACTCCTCAGCAGATGCTGGTTGATACAGACAACAGCTCCCAGTCATTTGAGGCAGCTGGGACCGGCTGGACCCGGCTGTAACCAGCACAGGGCAGCCCTGGCCTCTCCTCACAGAGCTGCCCTGCAGCCCCACTGCCAGCACCTGGGCGTGGACATGCAGTACAAGGGTCCACTGGTATTTTTTATTTTATTTTATTTTATTTTATTTTTTTGTCTAGCATAGAAAAACCTGAAATTAACTGTAAATAGAAATCCACATCTAAACTGCTAATGTGGAAATTTGATTAACTGTCAGACTGAACTGCCTGATTCTCTACCTGCTGGTGTGTTCCGAGTAATAGCGGTCAAAGGGCTGGAAGTTACTTTTTAGCGACACATACATTTTCAGTTGGTCTAATACTAACTGTTAGAATCTGTCCATGGGTGAGTGAAACTTAGTGTCCTGTGTGGAGAGAGTTAAATTTTAAAAATCTGTGTTTTTTTCTGCTTGTGCTTTTCTACCACTTGAATCTTCAAGCAACCAAATTAAACCTTTTTTGATTTGTTGTTTTAACTTTAAAAAAAAAAAACAACAACAGAGAGTAGAAGTAATGTATTCACCAGGGAATGATAAAGGTACTAAAAGAGTGGAAAAAAATTTAAGCACTGTTATAAGAGGGCAGGCCAGGCTGCCTGTCTGTGCCTGTAGCTTTCTCTCATGCTCCCTCCTTGTCTGTGTCCCCATGCTTTTGTGTCGTTTGATAGATGAAAGTTCAAGCAGTGAAACATGCTGTCAGACTCAAACCATTTGTCACTGAAAGCTAGCACTGGTCTGTGTATAGAGATCGTGTCTGAGTCATGTCTTTTCTTTTGACAAGGATGTCAGTGCTATTTGTCACAGACTTGTTTATCTGCCACATCAGACTGCCATTTTGCTACCCTGGGTCAGCACATAGGAGAAGCAGCTCACCTCCAGTAACACTGTCAAATTACCCTCGGCATAAAGATACAGAAGCTGGTGCCTTTGTATTTTTTAACTTCAACAAGACAGAGTCAAGAAGAGTAGTTTGGCAAGTCGTGTGGGGCCATACAGAATGCCAAGGCAGCTTACCTGTTAAAAATCTATGGAATAAACATATGGGTGCATTTAAAATTGTTTTAATCTTTGTTTCAATGATGAGATCTCAGAAATGACCATTTTGATCTTTTCCTGTATTTATACTTTTTGGCACATATGGTGATCAAAGCATATTTTGGCTACTGACAGCTCATGTAGTTAAACAGAGTCTCTTCGGGCTGGAAATTAATCCTTGCTTTAATCTTCATGTTAACAGAGAAGTGACTTGCAAATGTAGCCGTGATTGGACCTGGTCCCATTATTGGGTTTACAAATATTAATGCAGGGATTTTTTTTAATCTAAAGATTGAAGGATTTAAGGAAGGATTTATGTAGTTCTCTTGTTCTCCAGAATCTTTGTTGCATTTCAAACATGAATTACAGACAAGGGCAGAAGACATCAGAAACATACAGCAAAGCAGTACTACAAAGGCTGCATTTGAACTGGAAAGGCAGATTACTATGCTAATACAAGGAGAGGGGTGAAGAGTAGATAAATATTTCAAATCCATCAGATTGTTCTTGATAAGCGCTATTATCACTAAAGATTATTTTAATTTGTAAATATACTGTAGCAGCTGCTCATACATTCCAAAGTTTCCCAAATATCTGTTGGTTTGGATGGCAATATAGTATGAAGATGAAAGTTATGAGTGAAGTGGATAAAAACAAAATGGAATTTCCTCCATTCTTGCACAAATGTATGTCAATTTTGGTGCCAATTTTGAGATAGAAATTTTTTAAAGTTCTAAAGGGTCAGTATTTCCTTGTAAGATCCTTTGTTTCAGACTCCCTTAGACTTTTAAGCTCACTCTGCTCCTCTTTTTCCTGAATTACCAACACACACAAGTGGGAGAGGCAGGAGGTAAATTATTCAAGCTATCTGAAAGATGAGATACGTAGATCAGACATTCCTTTCCTACTAGCCCAGAATCCTGTTTCTGTACATGGATGGAAAAAATAATAGAACATAGAAGTATTGTTATTTCAGTCCTGTATGTTATGGTCTTTGTGTTCCCAGGAAGACTTGAAGGAAAAGAGTGCAATCTGTGTGAAATAAAGTCCATGTGAGCATCCTGTAAGTTTGAAAGGTCTACAAGTACTTTCATTCAAACTCAGTGAAGTCAGTCAGACTGCACAAAGTGTGACTCAAAGCAGGATTTTCTATAGCCCTTAGGAGATTCATCTCAGTTTAGCAACTGAGCCTTTTGAGGTTTCACTACTCATTCTTGCCAGCCACACCATAAAGAGATGCAGGTGTTTCCTTAATTTTCTTGCAGTCAGTTGTATTTCTTGCAGGTGCATCTTGTTTAAAAAACATTGGATGTTTCTATCCTTCCCATTTATTTAAATCTTTGTTCTTATTCTCTTCCCTAACACATTGCCCACCCCCACCCCTCAACTGTTAGCAATTCAGCAAAAAAGTAAGATTTATGGACTTCTAAATTAGTATGAACGAGTAACAATAGATCCCTTTTCTTAACCCGTATATTTATTGACTTAAGTTTAAGCACTTCTTTTCATGTGATTCAGAATGCAGCTTAGTGCCTTACTATAAACATCAAACAAACAAAAAAAAAATCTACCAGTGAGATGCATTATAAAGGAGGAAAAGATCATAAGAAAAAAAGAATAATTTTTCCAGTTATTCATATGATAACTTCTGATGAAGAAATTTATGTTCTACCTTCATTGAACAGGTCTTGAATGAAGTAAAGGAGGAACAAAGGACTTGGGCTGTGTATACTCTGTAGTGATTTGGGCTATTCAACAATGGAGGGGAATTCCTCTGACCCAGACTTCCACCTTCAGCCTTGGAAAATTCCCAAATTCAATCAAGACAATACATCCCCAGTAAAGTTTTCCTTTGGATGAATCAGCATTTTCTGACGAATGTGGAAAAAAAAAAACAGCAGCAAGAAACCAATTTGCTTAAAAGCCTTTCTTTGTAAACATTTATGCACAGAGCTCTAGTAAACTAAAAATTCTGCAGACTTTTCTTGCAGACGGAGGAAGGGAACATAGATGTGCCAAAGGGAGATACCAAGAAATGTAGTGCTCATTATCTCTTTAGTGCAGGGCAAAGCTTGCATGAGAATTTTGAAACTCTAGGAGGGATTGCCAAAAGGAATGGTGATGGACCTTCAGGAAATCCAAGTCTGATTCTGGAGGGCTTTAGACACAGTTACCTTAAAATTCTGTGTTGAGCCTAGTGCAGTTTAGAAGCGAAAAACACTGTTATGTGGTGCCTTTTTCATTCACACTGTGACATCACGCTGTGAAATTATGTCATAGTCTTGATTCAACCTATGATGTTTTCATACCACAAAAGCCAGCACACTGAGTACCCTTACAGCCAAAGATGTTCCTTGTTGGAACAACAGTCCAGTACAGTCTCTTCTTCTAACCTGGGACAACCACACTCAAAACACCTCTGACTTGCTAATCGAAACTGATCTCAAAGGCTGCTGAAGATGAAGCTTCTCCTACCAAAGAAATATTCATAAACTGCAGTCCCAAAGGTTTCTTGATGTATCATGAGATATGCAGATATACACTTTCCTATAATATGGTAGTTGTCATCTAAGGATTGAAAAACATCCTTGGTGAAAATTTTCATGAATTCAGCTTCACTTTATCTTGGAGAAATTATTTCCTTTGAAACTGAAAGCAGTGATTATGTACAGCAAAACAGCAGCAAGTATGCAAGAAGACTGGTTACCAGAGCCAGGAACACATACTCAGTAAAAATTAATTTTAGTGCTACTCTAATTAATTCAGGTCTGTGGATCTTGCAAGAAAGTCCAAGACATCCAAGTAACTTGTTGCACATCTATATACAGAGAACAGTGGGGCCAAAGCAGGAGACTTTCACCAAATAGTGGATATTATCTGAATAAAACTCTATTTATGCTGTTTATAGTCTCAGAAAACTCTTGTTTTTCTATGTAACTGAACTCAGTTCTATTGAATGATTCAAGCTATCCACTCCGATGGTGTAATATTTAGGGCTTTTTTCTTCATTTTCAGGAAACCACTCAGGCAACCTCAAGAGATAAAGCTAACATGTATTAGCAGTGTCGGACACTACCTGTGGTAGGGCATTCCTGGCATGAATTCCAGGAATTCCAGACGTTGCTACTGACCAGTAAGGACCTATAATAGATATCACAGTATATCAGGGAGAAACTATGATGATTCATGATGTAAGACCTGGTACACAATTATTCCTAAAATTCATGTTGCTTAAATTGTGGTTTCCATTCATAACAGGGCAGATGGGCATGACCACAAATAGAGGAAAGTAGCATGAGGGCCTGAGGATGCGTGAAGCTTTTCAAGGTTTTGGGCATGACACATGCAGCTCATTTTCACGTCAAGAATGCTGTTTTCATAAACTCTTAGTAAGAACAAAGCCAAATGAAACAGGAATAGTTTTAAAATCATTGACCTTTGACCAGAGACTGGGACAGGAAGAAGAAGGGAATTATGTTCTTGAAGAAGTGCTGTGGGAAGCAGTGTAGCCTTCTGATGCTCTGCCTTGTAAAATATTGTTGGGTTTATACAAGGAGCAATTAATTCTGCATTCTTATCTGAACCAGAAAGGTGGGGAAATGAAAAGCAGCACAAATATATTCTTTGATTTATTCGTGTGGTATTGCATCTCTGCCAACAGAAAGGATTTATAAGCTAGGACACCATTCACAACAAACACAGCTAGGCTGCTTGTAAGTCCAACTGAATAAAATCATAAAGACTGTACAGAATCATATGGACTTCCCCAGGTTTCTACTGAGTCAAAGACATCTGCATTATGCTCCTTTACTCAACATGAATGTGTTCACATGCAGAAGTAAACTATTCTTAATAACATCATCCTGTGGCTCAGGATTAAAAAATACGTCCTCTCTGAGCATCTCCAGTCCTCAGGAGATGCTCCAAATTTGCAACATCTGCTGCCTCAGCTGATCTTCCAGTTCTCATGTCGTATTTCTAGACTGTCCAGAGCTTTTTGCAGTCATCTTTGGCCAACCACGGTACATCCCATGCAATTTTCTGTCCAGATTGTCAAAATTCATAAATTCTGGAAGGGGGAGTGGAAAAAAGTCAGAGAGGTCACAAAAGACAGACAACACATTAACTGGAGTTGCACAACACTGACATTGTAATGTAACAAAATTAATAAGGTATAAAACCTGACTACTCATTTTGTAAGCAAACTCTTCCTGGTAATTAAACCAGTAGAGCAGAGAGAATCAATAATGATGATTGGTGGCCATGTATAAACAGGTACTGGAGATGCCAGTCAGCTGCACACAGCTGCAGAAGGCATTTCTCTATGTGAAATCTGATGCTCTTTAACAATAAGCTTCTGCTTGCCAGAGCCAAACTAGCTAACAGATCCCTTCTAGCAGTAAAACCATTTATATATACACAGGTCCACTACATTGCAGTGAAAGGCAGCCACTCATATACTGATTTGAAATGTAAGAAATCCCAAAAAGGGAGAAACCTGAACTATTCTAAAAGTACTGACACTGCTTTACTTCTTATATGTCTTTGTCATAGATATAAGCAAATGCTTCAGGGATTAAGTCTGCCCTCACTGAGAACAAAGAGAAGGGCTGTCAAATGAACCAATGCAAAATTTTCTCCAGTGTGAATGACAGCCTAAACTTTGCTAATATTTGCTTTAGCACTAATGGGAATGAGGAAGTTTTGTTGCAAGAAGACCCAAGATTATGATTATTTGTCTCTATTAAGTCAAGGAAATTAATTTGGAAACGCCAAGATCTGTTTATTATACCTTTTATAAAACCCTTACTATCAATTGCATTCACCCAGGATGAATGGTAGTCGTAAAAACAAAGCTATCAGGGATGTCTTTATCATACTGCCAAAGAAGGTTTGTTAAGACTCAAAAACACACTCCTAATCAAATACTATTTCTTTGTTAATATTCAATGTTTTGACAGAGGGAACTGTTCGGAAAACTGTTCTACCTGTGAATTGAAGGAATGAATTTGTAGTTTCCATTTTATTTCTTAATATTGAAAACAAATTAATTTACATGTAATTTTGAGTGTAAATTGTGTAAGAAGATTAAGTTTCAAACTAGAAACCATCTCATATTTAATTAGGTCTAATAGGTCACAAAGTAGTAGCGTAAGTAGTATAAGTCACGTTGTCCTGTTCTTGTGTCTAAGCTGGAGTACAGCCTACGCTCCCTGAAGTCCCAAGAAAGAAGCAGGTGGGTTCAGCTGGCAGTAACAAAACAGAAGAATGGCTTTGCAATGTAAGCATTTCTATGTTTTTTAATTTTTTTTCCTAAGAATTCTGAATTAATACCACTCCTGTGTTATTCATTAACTCTTGAAAGAGAGTTATGTGCAAAATAATAACTGACATCATGTTTATAACCATGAAGCATATCTCAGAAGATGTCTTTTAAAAAAATATACATGGTAAGATACACTGTCAGATACACTGACAGAAAGAAGGAAGAACTTTTGTTTTGTTTATCTTTTTAATCAAATGCATAGTTGAACTGTGGTAGCTATGTCCAAAAGACACGATATTACTTCAAAAAGGGCTTCAACAAATTCATGAAGGACTAGTTCATTAGAAGTCATTAAACATATCTGGTGCAGGAATTCCCTAAATTTCAGGCTGATAAAGGGTGGGATGGCATTCAGGGGCAGGAGCTGTTCCCTATTTCCCCATGTCCTATACTCTTTCCATAATCAGCCACTACCAGTCTCTTCCAGAAAGGGAAGGCCTTGGTCACATTTCTGGGGTGGCCCAGTGTAAGAGATCTTATGTTTGGAATAACTAGGCTTCGGTCACAAGTGTCCGAGTCATTTACATGTAGAAACTATTACACTTAAATTTTTCCTCTGGAGCAAAGGAAACACATCTCACATACAGACTGAAGAATTTACAGTTACTGTAATTAAAATTGAGGCAGTAAAATCAAAGCACAACGGTTATTTACGGTCCAGTTATGATGATACTCACATTTTTAGTTAACTAAATTCTTTAGTTAAGACTGATAAAAGCTTTCTGGGACCTATATATTCTTCTGTGGTGTTATGCTCACCTGTTCGATGTTCACTTGTCTCTGAAGGTCATTGGCTTTTGTCCTCTTCTAGGAGTTTATTCTTTCATCCTTGCAGTGACTCACCCAGTACTTCATCAGTTTCTAGTGCCACAGTATACTTGTTTTTCTCTTTCTGTCCCTAACTCACATTGGTTTATATATTTATTTGTTTATATCTTTAGTCACCAGTATGTGGTCACCATGATTTGTGGATTTGTGTGTAGAGTCCTAGTACTTCTTCTGTTATCTTGTGCCTGCCCTCACCTAAACCCTATACTTTAATTCTATGATAAGGTAGTTCATCCTGCACAGAGTACCTGTTTTACTATTTATCTATGACCAATAGGCAGTACACCAAACAAAATTCCACAAAGCTAAACTAAAGCTTAAGCAAATTTAGATTACACTTACTTGATGGCTAGACTGTTGTTGTTGCAGCTAAAGAAGCTAAAATCAGCAGAGGCTGTGACAGGTCCAGACAAATCATGCAATCTTGCAAGGTGAGGTCAATACAAAGCCTATACAAGTAATGATAAAACAGTATACAGTAGTCATGAAAAAATGAAAAAAAAAGAAAGGCTTCTTACACATAATTGCACTCACTTTGCCTAGATGTTAAAGAGAACAAAAAGGTGACAAAAGTGGCAAAAATTCAGTGAACTTAGACAAGAAGTTGGTTTTCACTATTTCTATTTTCTCCCTGGTAAGTCTAAAGTGGCTTTGTTTGGATCAATATAGATATCTTGCTTGTGCAGTTAACTGCTTATGCTGTTCAAAAATGAATGCTTTTGGAATTGTTTTCATTGTTTTCCAATGAAGCATATTAAAATGGCAGCATAGATTCTCCTATTGTTTACATGACATAAATCAGAAGCAGTTCTACTACATCAAGGAAAAGCTTCTCTGTGCAAGTGCTGAAGAATGTGGCCACATCATTTAAAATTAATATGTTCAATGTATGCTCTATTTGTATTCCCTGCTTCCTGTTCACTAAACATTTCTTTGTTCTTGAGGATATGAAGCATATGTCTCAAGGGTAACGCTTTATTCTCTAAAACAGTAAACATATTGACCACTACTAAGAATCTTGTAAGACAATTTTCACTAAATTAGCAGGCCATGCATCTCCCTTTCTAAGAATCCATAGTACAAAACAGAAGTTTAAACAAAAACATGACATTCTATTGATTTCTTGGGAAGTAATATACACAAATGTGTGTTTACACACAAGGATACATGTGCACATGAAAACTCATCCACAGAGTTGCATAAACACGATGTATTTCACAAAACAGATCAATGGTTTCTTGGCTGAGCTATCTTTCTCTTAGATGCAGTACCAATTCTCGTACCAATTCTCTCTGTATGAAATAGTGATTCTTAATGAATTGAAAAAGAATATGGGGCTCAGATTACTGTTTCAGTCCACAACTTTTTTTTTTTTTCTCAGGCTGCATTATAAGGCAGGCTTGATTTCTACATCTACCACTTTATATATATTACATGTATGTACTTAAACACCATTGTACAACGACAGAATATTTTTTTGAGAAGGGATAAGCAAGTTCCTACAATCAGTTCTAATAACTGATTAGAACTGTTTGAGAAAGGGATAAGAAAGTTTCTACAATGGATGCCAGTGGCATCCATTTAGACATATGTGTGCTGTGACATGTAAATAACATCCATGTCTCCTTTGGCTTCTGGGAAGAAGTGGAAAGATTTTACGTCTATTATTAGACTGAATTGTAATTGTTCCCCATGAGAAGTGGTTTCCTTTGTTACAGAAGCAAAGATTCTGCCTTTGACAACAATGTCTTTTCCTTTTAATTTTTTTCCCCCCAACCATCTGGTTTGGTATTATGGAAATTTTATGGAAATTATCAAGACCGTGACAAGGGACCACTATTGAAATCTGTAGGTGTTCTACCTTGTATGACTTCAGTTGATTAAGTTTTATACTTTGATAAGGACACGTGACAAATGTGATGCTGTAAGCTGAAACATTTTTATTCTCCTCAGTTGATTGTCAGCTTTGATTCTTCTACATTTTCCTGCTGCTTGTAATGTTTTCATGACATTTTCTTTCCTTCAGATGATGCTAGATTGCCAGCTGCTAACTGGTCGCTCTGTCCTACAATAGTTTTAATGAGATTCATTAGTTGTTGCAGCAAGTTTAGTACATAGCCACTCAGAAAAAGCTGATACTCTGACACTGGTATTCTTCAATAACACATTGGGATAAGAGGAATCAAAACAGACTGTTTGAAAGGATTGGGTCTTATTCTTATGGAGATTAACAGCATTCTGGATCTGCACTGACTGAGGTCTTCTTAGCACCTTTAGTGTCCATCACCAGCATTAAGCTGTGTGATCAACACCAAGATTTGAGGAGAAGAACTCATCTTTTACTTTTGCAAATAGAAAAAATCTTTATTCATTTTGAAGAGACTGTCCACTGTGTTCAATTCTGGAGTGCACAGTGCACAAGTTTTTGGCTTAGAGAATTTTAGGAATTATCATGCGTTTTATCTTTCCTCTTTCCTGCGCTTCTGGAAAAAAAGCTCCACCTATTTACAGACAAAAAAAATGTGGAAGACAAAGCACTTCGAATGTAAGAAGCTGGAGGACTTTAGCAAATGATTCACACTCTAGGGCAGATCTCTTAAAATTTCTCCATGATTATGACCTTCTGTTGATCTGAGATGTGCCTCAAATGAAACGAAAAATCTGAGGTTACTTAAGTGTTCAAATTTTCCTTTGTGGATTATTCTTCAAGTAAGTAGCTGTGCATGAAACCTGAGAAAAAGTAAGGAGGAGACTTGCTAATGTTTTACTTACTCAAATGTTCTCTCAAAACAGACCCTCGTCTGGAAGTAATTACATTATTTCCTTTAAAAAAAACACAAACGAAACAAAATAAAATTGAAAAATAAACAGTTCTTTAAGTGTTATTACATTTGAAGTATATTTTCCTTCATTCTTAGAAATTTTATAAAATAATATACTTTTCTGCTCAGCCCCTCAGGGTTTTTGCTACACGTCTGAGAAACACCATAGTTCCTTCCCTAGTACTCTGTTTTGCATCTGACTTCTTCAAGGGCAAATGATATTTGAAGCAGAATAATACATCTATCACACTGAATTTCTGGTTCAACTAATCTTTCCATTGTACCACACAAGGGCGAGAGGTGAGAACAAGCTTCCAAACCTCTTCTTCACCAAAACACAACGCTAGCTCCTAATCTCTGCTTCCAGTTTCCTTATTCTACTGTTCCTGCTGTAGTAAATAAATGAAAGGAGTTAATTTGTATTGCAAATTATTGCTTATTGTCCTCTTAGAGATAATGAGATCTGGATCTGGTACATAGTTAAAGATAAGCTTTCTTTCCCAAAGCCTTTGATTTTTAAATCTGGAAACCAGGCTCTTAAAACATTTAGGCACCCTTGAAAATATTACCTGCGTGTTAACTAATACCAGATGAAAGTGCTAATAGTTTTTCTTCAACCAAATGTCTGAACTCAAAACAGTCTGCTTCAATGATTTGTCAGGTTTTTTGGTACCAGATAATCACTAAGATCACTGCACAAGATACATTAGTTTTGTAGGCAGAGTAACTGAGGATTTTTCTCCGTGAAAGTAAGTAAATAAAGATGTAGATGAACTGTGCTTCAGCAGCTGAAGGCCAAATTTCCATGAATTTCCACTGATGTTTTAGCAAATGGTACCCTGTATGTTGAGATAAGAACAATTTAATAACTAAACTACAATAATACTGAAAACAATACTATATACAAATATACAAATGAGTGATACACAGTGATACTGTCCCCCCCCCCCCGGATGACCAAGGCTCAGTCTGTTCCCGGATAATGATCCCAGAGCAGGGAGAGTCCTGAAACTGCACTCACGGAACGGAGATAACAGTCCGAGCATCCCAGACCGAGAGCTGACTGGGGTGGGGAAGGGAAGGCCTTGGGAGAGCGACCACCTGGAGCGAGATGACCTGGAGCAAAAGAGATCTGGAACCAAAAGGGACGATCTTCCAGAGGGTCCTCACCTATATACTGGGCATGACATTTATGTTATGGAACAGATTATTGGCCACTTTGGGTCTCAATCCTGAACCTAAGATCAAATCCTGGGCTAGTAACTGGGGTTGTGCTCCCTCCCAGCTTCTCCGGTCTGCAGAACTTGGCAGCTGCATAAACATCACTTCTTATCAGCTTTCTTCTGAGCACAAATCCAAAACACAGCCTCTTGATAGCTATTACGAAGAAAGTCAACTCTGTCTCTGCTTGACCCAGGACACAATACAATCTAAACCTGTAGTATTTTCTCCAGTCTGGTCTTGCCCTAAACTATGAGACTGGGGCACCTGACAAGTCAGCCTTGTGGATGATCAGCAAATTGAGTCTTAAAATCATACATAGAGGTCTTGAATGTCAATATCTGGGCTTAAGCAAGAGAAAAATATTCCTGCAGGACTACACAAAATCAGTGTCAGCTGCTACCAAGCCGTTTGCAGTACAGCAAAAGTAGACAACTACAGTTCCAATTTGAAATCAAATTAAGTAACTCCTTTTTACAATCACAATGAAATTCTCTCCAAGTATTTCAGGTACTCAAGTAACACAATTATACAAACACAAAGCTATAACAAGAATGAGTTAGGCTTGTATCTTCTGCAATCATCTTCAGAATGGATTCCATTTAGTGCCATTTCTATTCTCATTACAATCTGTGTTGGGCAAAGGCATCAGAATTTTAATGGCCAGCACAGTCTGTTTAAAAACTATAAACTCTTAATGGACTTGCAAACAGAGACTTTAACCTTTTAAATATTCTGGACTCATCTCACATCCCTCTCCTTACAGAGTTCAAGAGACACAAACAGGAGAGAAGATGGCAAAAGCACACCACCAGCCATTTTAAAACAAATACTAGGGCCACTGAAATGAAGAACATGTAGTGAGGATCTGGAAGTTGCAGTCCTTGAGATCCATTTGACCTTGGATAAACTTAAATTGATATTTTAAAAAAATCAGTGAAATCCCCAAGTCCACAGCAGGCAGCTGGCAAAGTGACCTGGTGTTCCGAGCCGCTAAATTTTTTGTCACCCCTTTGATGTGTGTGTGAATTGCTCATACAAAGAATGCAATGGCCCTCTCCTGGCTTATGATGAGTTTACCTCCATCAGAAACAAAGGCATCAACAAAGGAAAACCATGGACCTGGAAACTTGGGTGTTGTACAAACACAGCCACTGATAGGAGGTGAACCAGAACACACTGTTTGATTAGACTGCTGTCTTTTTTCCTTCAAAATGTCTTCTCAATGAATCCTGGCATGTTTATTTAAAATGGAAATATCCACAGGAAACAGAGATCCCAAAACATCAATTTGCAAGTAATTTAGGGTTTTATCACTGGGAAAATAAATATTTGTGTAATAATGCATAGATTTCAGAGACCATGTATTAGGGCATCTCAAACTATTATGCCTATAAAACTCAATGCAGCACTGTGCGGAGATTAGCTTGTGGCAGCATATTAACTGCAGTTGTGCATTCTGTATTCAAGCTAACCCACTTTCTGTTGAATAAGTTTTCTAGAGATAGGAATCATTTGAACAAGTGTGTGTGTCTTCACCTGATGTAGTCATGGAGACATATAGGTACTTAGTGAAATTATTTGAAGATGTGCGTCTAAAACTTTAGAAAAATTGTTTATGGATAGTACTTATTCTCTTGACAGTTGCTTTGTATTGACTGTAGGGTGCAGAGATAAATATCTACCTGGTATATATTTAAAAGCAGCGTGAGCTGAAGTCCATTCACAGTGCTACAGAACTTAGGTGTTTTGACCTTCTGTCAATACTGTGCCTAATGCACACCAGAAGGTTGTTGACTCTTTTTGCTGCAAAGGCACATTGCTGGCTCACGTGCAACTTTGTGTCCACCAGGACCACCAGCTCCTTCCCTGCAGACCTGGTGCTCAGCCTGGACTGGTACATGGGGTTATTCCTCATTGGGTGCAGGCCTTGGCTTTTCCCTTTGGTGGACTTCACAAGGGTTCTGACGGCCATTTCTTTAGCCGACAAGGTCCTTCTGAACGGCAGCACAACCATCTGATGAACAAAACACTCCTCCCAGTTTTGTGTGGTCTACAATCCAGTCTTGCCTTGCATTAAGGAGCCTTGTAGCTTTGTCAGAATCAATTAAAGTCACTGATTCTAGAAAATATGAGGTTTCCAGCCAAAAGCCAGTAAGTGTTAGATTCTTTAAACAACATTTTCAAGGCAGGGTGGTTTGACTGCATCTGAAGAGCCTGGGGTTTTCAGTAATTTTTATAATTTCAGGCCATCTTCCAGAGGACAAATGCTTTATGGTTCTGACATTACACAAAAACAAGTCAGAGACTGAGGAAAACATGTTGCTCATAGCAGTCAGTTGTTTTTGGAAAAGGCCTGTCACCCAGAAAAAAACAGGAACTGCATTAATCATTTTTAAAAATTTTTTCCTCTATGAATGTCAGAGGGATTAAAAAAAATAGCTATGGCAGTAGAAGTCTTCTCTCATTCTGGGAAAATTATTTCTTTATTCTTGAATCTGGGGTTGTAATACTTCCAATGCAAATACTAAAGTGTATCTGAGCCTCTATGTTGTATTTGAACCAGTTATTAGTAATGAAATACATTTATTTACTCATCCAGGTATGGCTAGCATGATGTAGCATAGTTATGGATCAAAAGTTAGTAGATCATTCTTATTCAGCAATGTGTTTAAGAATATACTTATTTAAAGAAGAAAATTCAAATCACTCAAACAAGCATTTCAAATGAAACACGCTGTGTTGAGTTTGCATGGCAAGGTTTTGGTAGTGGGGGGCAGTAGAGGAGTGACTTCTGTGAGAAGAGGTCAGAAGCCTCCCCCATGTCTGATAGAGACAGACCCACTGCTGGCCAAGCGGTAGTGCCTCTGTCATAATATATTTAAGAAGGGAAAAAAAAAAAAAGCCTGCTGCGCAACAGCTGCAAGAGAACAGTAAGAAAATATGAGAGAAACAGCCCTGCAGACCCCAAGGCCAGTGAAGGAGGGAGGAGGTGCTCCAGGCACTGGAGCAGAGGTTCCCCTGCAGCCCGTGGTGAAGGCCATGGAGAGCCAGCTGTGCTCCTGCAGCCATGGAGGTAACGGTGGAGCAGAGAGACACCTGCAGCCATAGAGGACCCCATGCCAGAGCAGGTGGACACTAGAAGGAGGCCGCAACCCTGCAGAGAGCCCGTGCTGGAGCTTAGCTAATGAAAATGCCTTGTTTAGTCTGGTCTTAAACAGTCCACTATACTTGAAAGCTGTATGTGTGACAATGACTGACAATATACTAAGGTAGTTCCAGCTGTAGACAATGAGTATGGACTCCCGTTATTAGTATTCAGTTGGGCACTAAAAGCATACTGTATAGAACCTAGCACTGCTGGTAAGAGGCCAAGGCAGAAAAAAAAGTTGTTAAAAGGTTTCCAGAAATTTAATTAACAGAGAGACAAATGACTGTCCATATTTTTTTTTCCTTTTTTTTTTGTTTAATCAGTGAATTAAATCTGAGGGTCACCTTCCCAACTAATCAGTTTGCAAATAAAATTTTTAACTTATTTCAGCAAGTCTTTTATATAAGCTTGAAGATATACTAACTAAAAAAAAAAAATAAAAGACATGGACCAGTTGGAGCGAGTCCAGAGGAGAGGCATGAAGATGGTCAGAGGGTTGGAGCACCTCCCCTATGAGGACAGGCTGAGACAGCTGGGGTTGTTCAGCCTGGAGAAAAGAAGGCTCTGAGGAGACCTAATAGCAGCCTACCAGTACCTGAAGGAGCCTAGAGGAGAGATAGGGAAACACCCTTCATCAGGGAGTACACTGAGAGGACAAGGGGTAATGGATATAAGCTGAAAGAGGGTAGATTTAGATTAGATATCAGGAAAAAAAATTTCGCTGTGAAGGTGGATAGGCACTGGAACAGGTTTCCCAGGGAAGTTGTGGATGCCCCATCCCTGAAGATGTTCAAGGCCAGGCTGGATGAGGCTTTGAGCAACTTGGTCTAGTGCAAGGTGTCCCTGCTCATGGCAGGGGAATTGGAACTCAATGATCTTGAAGGTCCCTTCCAATCCTAACCATTCTATGGTTCTATGATTCTATAATCTTATAACTTTGAGTAAGAAATTACATCTGACTGGACACTATGGACTACCAGCAAAGCAAAAAGACACTTGCAGTTCCATTCTTCTGGCCTTCAAATACAAACCACAAAATTCCAGTGTGGCACGTGCTACAAAATTTTAGTTACATGTATGAACCTTAAATTTTCCTTATAGTTATGGAGTATCTTGTGTGCACAACTAGTGCACTACATCATTAACCCTTAGGGTGGCCCGAGAACTTCTCACCTTGTCTTCCTCGTCAGCTCCTTATTGTCTTCTCAGCATGATGAGACAATGGACTGGTTTAAGACAATAAACTGACATAAGAAAAGGTGGTTGACTGACCTCCTAAACCTCTTCTCAATGAATTACTTGTTTCAGGAGCTCTCAACTTCAGAAAATCTCAGACTCTGACAGGGAGTTCAGGCTGTGCCTAAACCAATTTTTATGCTTACGTGTGTTCATCAGCGTTCCAAGTAGACAAGACAGCTGTTCCACAGATTTGATTATTCTGCTTAACTATTGTTGCATATTATTCAGTAACCTTAACTTCTAACAATTTAGTTTTCCAAATAAAATAACTTTTGTTGACTTATTTGCAGAGAGAAAAGTGGTCAATGGACACAACTTATCTTAATGGGCTGTGAGCCTCATGTAATGTGGTGAACAAAATGACCAAACAAAAGGTTACGGTAGATAGTAATTTGCTAAGAGCTGTCAATGGCTCAAATCAATATATATGAAAGACTGCTTTTGTTGCTTTTTATTTTTTTGTTACTTGTGGCTTGGTATGTTTTTTTTTGTTAGGTATGCATACTCTTCTAGTATCTGAGTTCTATCTTACCACATCTCAAGGTAAGAATTTATTTTTTCTCATTATTTAACTGTTGAATTAGGACAACAGATAAATTTGCAATCCTTAAAAGTATTCAAATATCTCTATAATACAGTATTTACAGATGGCTATAAGAAAGACCCAGTGCTTATATGTGCAATAAATGCCTCTGTATCAGGAGTTGGAACCGAAGGCAAAGTCTTACTTGTAGGTACAGAAGTTAGTGCAAATTTCCATCGATTTCATTAGAGCTAGCACTACAACTGTAATATTTCCTTTTGTTGTCTCAGCTTTTTTTCATTAACTAGATTACATTTGTTTAAAAATAGAAAGCTGCATACAAATAAGCTCTGTTGATTAAATACCAATAAAATCCAGGCATGCAGGTTGGGATTTATAGTACCTAATTTAAGCCATCTAAAAGTCAAATCTAAGCTAATCATCTAGGCTCCCTCTATAGTCCAGAGAGTCTGAAGGGTAGTTCTCTTCTAAAATTAGCATTCATCTTACATTAAATGCCTCCCTTGGGGTATCCATTTCAATCAGTTATAGAACAAGTCAAACTTCCACTGTATGTCTAACTTTAAAAGCATTTCTTTGGGACTGACTTCCAGTGCAACTGTTGATTTCAAAAAAAAAAATTGCAGATGCTAACGTCAACATCAGCAAAACTCAGCAGTTTAAATGATGAACAGCTGGTACTAGACAGATGAGCATGATGATTGCAATTCATCAAAGGACTAATGAAGATCTACATAAGACACCTCTGGTACTTTCTGGAGGAGAATATGAAAACCAGCAAATAGCTAAATATAGCATTTCGAAGTGCACAACACAAAATGAACAGAGTGCTACAAAGGACTTAAAGTTGTGTACAAGCTCATTGTATACGTAAAAATTAACAACTAAAAAGGACATGACTGATGTATGACAGAAGATGATAACTGATAGGTAGATACATGAAATATAACAAAGGGATTAAATGCTGGTAAAGGTGAATCATAAACCAGACCTTTTCAATTTAAGCTACAAGACAGCTGGACCTTAGAAGACACTTTCTGGCCTCCTTTACAAGGCATCATGCTTGATATTACCATGAATAAAGAAACCATGTGTCCTTTAATGAGTCTGTCTGACTCTGGTACCAGATGAGAAGGGATGAGAAACGGACTCAGGTTGAGCTATCTATGGCGAGTAAGTTAGTAGATGCTCTCTAAAGATCCACAAGTTTGTCCTCGTGCTGCTGCACACCTGGAGAGTCAAAGCTCCTTGATCCCCTTAATAGTGAAACACAGAGACACTGGAAGGAATAGCCAGAACAAGTTATTTTCTTCTGAACATAAATCCCATTAAAAAAACCTGAAAGTGGGCTTAGATATAAATATTATCAGTAAAATATCTTGTGATAAACTATGAACAGATCCATAGCCACTTAGTCCCCTTTTGAAAGAAAGATTATAAAGTATCGACTCCTACAGAAAAAAGCTAGGAATAAGTATATATGTCAGGAAAGAAATTTCCGTTGTTGGTGCCCTCCTTGGCAAAAAGCAAGAATTTTATCCTTTTGAAATGAAATTATTTTTATTTATTGCCAATTAAATAGTCCCAGGCAAACAATAAAAAACCCACCTGCCCCCCACCCCCTTCCCAAGCCCAACTTTACCCCTGCACTGCCAAATCCTCTTCCCCAAAGGAGTGCAGGGGTGGGGATGGGGGTTGCAGTGGGTCCCTCACAGCCCCTCTCGGCCACTCCTCCCTCCTCACACGTCTCCCTGCTCCAGCGCAGGCCCTTCCCCAGGCTGCAGCCTTTCAGGGACACCCTGCTCCCGCCTGGGCTCTCCACGGCCGCAGCTCCTGCAGGAAATATGCCCATGCTGCTGACTGGGGTCTCTCCACAGCTGCAGGGGATCGAATTTCACATAAAATCAAATCCCAGATCCATCTCAAGCTCGCAAAATTACATCTAATGTCCTAGATTTGATATAATCCAGTTTCAGACCAGCACATGAGAAGTCTTTGATAGATGGTTTGCTACCGTCAGGGGTGATTAACAAGAGAGACATTTTTATCTTAAGACTTTTCTGAGTCATTTGACAAATCTGTCATATTTCCAAGGGAAGGTTTTAATATTGAGATACATCCCAATAATGTGATGGAAAATGGTACCAAAGATCAACCATCTCTCTCATCCTGTGTGGCATTTAAATGCAGTCATAAAATGATACAGGCTCATAGCAGCAACCTTTCACCATATATATGCCTATACCACTTCAGTACACATGGCACAACACTTGGAAAGCAGGTCCAGGTCTGGGATGAAAAACTGTTGGTTCAAATTAAAGCTCAAAAGGTCAGTGTAGATGCTAATGAGCAAAGACAAGCACTTAAAAGGTAGCTACTATGAAGCAGTTGGTGGTTGAAGAATACATATCTATCTTTGGGCAACATGGTCTATCATTTATTACTCTTTCTGCATTCCTTGCTGATTTTAGTCTTCTACTGACCCAGACTTCTGAGTGGTGCCTTCTGTTTGTCACCAGCTGCCCAAAGAGACTTAACACTACTCTAGCAGAGACTGTGATATTCTTGATTTTCTGACTTCTTGGCTGGGTTAAAGCCATGAAATATAGCTTGGAATGAAATAATTAATTGCAGATACTGTCTGCATTGGATTTGGCATGTCCAGGAAATGTAACAAACATAATTGTCTGGTTTTATCATTGCTCGTCGTTAAACACCAAGTCAAATTCAGAATCTTGAGCCTTATTTGTGGTCCCCGAGGGAGGGAAGATACAGTTATCTCGTCTAACCTTAGAATTTGCATGTACATGTCTACGTGGGCTTTATGTGTCTTTATAGCCATTAGAGAGGAACAGGCACTTTTAGAAAACAGAGGCTGTGAGACTGTGATCAACAGCTCTGGTCTGTTGTCACCACTGAACTTTCTACATAACTGCGAAGGTCATGGAATTTCACGGGAATATTCTTTGATGGTATAATGAGCTCTCCTAAAAGCAGACAATGATAATGAACTTCTCCATCTCCTATTTTGTTTCTTTGACCTACTATCTCTTTTCTAAACACATAGAAAAGAAAAAAAAAACTTCCAAAAACACTTCACTGCATATACAATTCTCACCCCTGTGAAAGGATGAGTGAAAGAATGAGCTACAGTTGACACATTAGTCACTTTGCTTAATGAGCTAATGGAAGATACTCCAATATTGTGGGTGATGTGGGATGCATAAAAATTAACACAGTAGAATAGAAACTGCTTGCTTACAATGGGCAGAGAGGAGACATTCTGAATAAGACTAGATTTATTTTATCAACTACGCAGCAGTCAAAGCTGTTTCAATGAAGATAAATGAAGAACTCTATCATCTTACTTTGTAGACTTATTTAACCAACAGACTGTCTTCTCTATGATTTGTGATGGCTTTACACATTAGAAACTAACTGAGATATATCATGACTGTCAAATCCTGGTATTCCTGTGGGTTTCACATACAGTACAATAGAACCACTTTCATTATCTCTGTGTTACAGATAATGGATAATAAACCATCTTACAGCACCCAGAGGAAAGCCTCTTGGAGCACAGAAAGACTCTTAATACCTGGAATATATTTTAAAACTTTTTTCTGAAAACAGCCTTTGAATCAAAATGATTATTTTTTTAAAAACTACACTTTTTCTTTTTATTTTATTTTTAATGTTAAGACTACTTAAACTTCCCTAAAGTGGTAACTGTGCCGTTATTCTTACTTACCAAAGTTTTTCCTTTTCAGAAGTTCAAAAAGGTTAAAGTTTTGGGCTTCCAGAAAAGTCACTGAACAATTCCAACTGTCAACAACATCAGCTGATTTTCTAATGCCCACACTTGAGCTCTACCTCAATGTTTTCCCTTTGCATGTAGTCTCCTTCTATCTTTGTTCTTACTGGTACTGGACTGCTAGTGCTCTGTCTTCCCTTTATCCACAGTCACTCTCATCTCCTTCTGAGTCTCATACACCTCTCTATATCTCATCAACAATTTTTCACTGGATTCTCATAATTCAAAATGAGAAGGATTGACATCAAACCTTTTATCCCTCCAAAGAGGCAACCTCCAGAGTATGCAAGCAACATCTATGGAATGGTGCAACACTATTCAGTCACAAGGCAGCATTTTATTTTGATAAAAGCTGAAAACCAGGGCTGCCTCAGACCTCACCGTAGCCTGCACGTTACTCTTCTGACAGATACTAACCTCCTATAAATTCTTTTTCATTTTGCCAGTCGAATGTGGAAACCTTAGATAATTTGGGACAACCTAAGTGACACTAGATGTCTATGTTTCTTCCCAGCCTTCATTCTCTCTGATGTTCCTTCTGTTGTGAATTGACTCCTTCACACTCAAGCTAGGAAAGATATTTTTTCTGAGATTTATATGTGCCTGAGATGCATCATTCCTTCGAGGTTTCATAGCTGCCACTGCATGTTCAGTGACAGCTCTTTACAAGAAAAATTTACCTTATTTTATTATGATTACATCACGTCTTTTCTCCCTATTGCATTCACTAGTTTTGTCATTGACAGTAGTTGTATTGGTGGTACATAAGATGTGACAGGCAAAGTTTGTAGGAAGAAGTGCTATTTTTACTTACATCAGCCCACGTAGTGGGGGTGAGCAGACTTTGAAGAGCAACAGGGGTTGCACAAAATCCTCAGATCACAAGAAGGAGCAGCAATTCTCAAGTCCAAGAATAAATTCAGGATAAAAACTAAGCTGAGATAATTATATCAACTGATAGACAACTTGAGGTAAGAGCATATCCATTACTTATACAATAATGGAGCTGTAGCTAGACTATTCCTTAGTCCCTCTATAAAAGTTGGAGACAGTAGCTAGTATCTCTGGGAAAGGCTTAACATGAGTAAAAGAAGTGGGAGAAAATTATGCAGTGCTATTAAGCCAGTTTTTCTCTCACACCAGTGACTTTTAGAATTCAGTAATTTGCAAATTTTGTTTCTTTGGAATACAAAGATCTAAAAAGTGTTTACAGGTTTTGGGGATAAGAAACAGATGCCAAAGATGTGTTTTTGGTGAAAATTTTGCTGCCATTGAGAAAAAGATGTTAATGAACTTCATTAGCTGTATGTCTGAGGCCGTTCCAGAGAATTGTGTTGTTTGCTCTTACAGATATATGCAAATAAATGCTCTGATTGTATGTTCTGATATCAGCTCAGACATTCTTAGTGCAGGAAGAAGTGGCCCTTTCTGCAAAGACTGTTTAGTCTACATTTAAATGGATTTACCTGTGCTTTAATATCTTATATAAAGCTTTACCATTTCTTGGGAACAGGCATCTTAAATACTTGCAAGATGCTAGCTGAATTTGAGCATGCAGTTATTGCCATAATGATAATAAACTGAATTCGTGTGCACATTAGTTGCTTCACTACAGTATGCATTTTCTGTATTTAATAAATATTTAACTGTCTACTACATAATAATTAATCACTTCAGCTTTCCTTCTAAATGTCCTTTTGTTAAGGTTGCAAGGCAGTTTTATATCTGTAATAAATCTGCCTTTCCAAAAAGGAAGCTATGGCACAGTTCCTCTGTCTCCACTGTGATTCAGTCCTACAATATGTATTTGTTCAGAGTTCATTATCAATTGCTTGACAGTGGGAAGAGAAAACAAAGAATTTGAGACATTCAGGAAGAAAAAAAACAAAAAACAAAAACAAGGGCAGACAGTAGTTGAAACAGGATCAGGGGTGCAGTTTAAAAGTGTGTCTTGAGGGTGTTATGAACTTGTAAGTAGACCGTTACCAAAGACATCAGAGACCTCATCTCTAGCCTCAGTTTTAGTCCTTGGTCTGCTGTGCAGCGTTTCCTTTCAGTCCTTTGTGACTCTATGTCACTGGATCTACCAGGAAGATAAGGTTTCTTTTAGATTCAAAGAATATACAATAGCTATGGAAATATACCCACATTCTGGATTTGCACTGTGGAATTTGATAATGTTCTGTAGTTTGGAAACTACAGAAGATCTACACAGAGGATTGCAGTCCCTTAAAAGCTTAGAAGTATCGCTGATGGTTGCATAGTCCTTCATAAAATACATAAAGACAAAACTCTTTTTTTTTGGGGCACTGTCCTTAGGAAGAAGAAATATGTGTTTAATCTATCATTATAGGAACTGCAAAGAACAAATACACATTTTATTATATATTCTGTTTCTGAAGTTCAAATATGTCTTTCTGCTTTAGTCCTCTATCCTGAGCTGAACACTGGGGTCAAGTATGTGGCACGCCTCTTTCAAAAAACATAGTATCTGTTCAATTTTTCAGAACATGGCAGAAGATGCTTCAGCAGTCAAATGCCCTTTAACTCTATCATGCTACATGTATGTTCAGTTCCATAGATTCCTTCTCACAGTTTTTATTTTATTTTTCATCAAAGACTTATTTAAAATAGAAGAGCTCTAAGAGGAGGGTATGGGGTTCCCCAGCTTCAAGCCTCCTACAATACTCTATACTCAGGCTATTCTAACACTCTTCTGGGATGTTTGGGTACAAATTTCTTCATGCTTCAAAGTTATGTCTTCTGCCTCTTTCTTCTCCCCTCTTCCAGAATGAGGAGACAGTGCTCTGAAAGACACTTATAAAGGTTCTTACTGTCCCCATGCCTTTCACAGAGTAGAAACTCCTAGGAATACCCTGAAAATGAGATTGAGGTCTGTGGGCATGACGGAGGGATGTGAGCTGTAAATGCCTTAGAGGTTTGGAGTGAGAAAGAAGTCAAGCTGCTTAACACTGTCAGGTTATGCGATATAAAGCTTGTCTCACTGCACACAGAGGAGCTCAGAGTCACAGGGAAGGCAGAAAAGCCCCAGTCCCTGCCCTGGTCCCTGACAGTGCTGTCCCAGGAGAGCCTCAGCCCCGTGGGCCAGGGCTGACACCCACACTAAGGGTGACAGGAGCTGCACTTTGGGGAACCTCACTAAGTGGGTTCATTGTCCAGAGTCATGAGACACATTATGGGATGCATGGGAAGAACATCCTGGGATTGTGCATGACTTGTTGTGTGGGTTTATTGTCATTGTGTGCTTTTGGATATTCCAGCTGACCTCCACTGGTTGTTCCAGCGAACCACAGATCTGCAAATATTTGGTATCTCAGAGAAATACTCTAGGCACTGAAACTAGGCAGTCGTTGGGCTTTACAGTAGAAAAGCTGGGATTCTGAATGTGGATTTCACCTGGGCAGCACTGAATAATTCCCTTTGGCAAGTAAGTCAGGAATCTATTCACACTTCAGGCTTAGTCTGCAGTCAGTAAGTGTCTCTATGGGTTAATTCAGTCAAGAAAAGGTCTGCAATGCTTTCTGGAATCTCTCCCCAGTAACTGGGAAAAAGCTTAGGATATCTAACTTCATGTGTTTCTGGTAAGTATAGGTTCAAGATTAATGTGATGAAAGGATGATCTTAAGGATGGATCTTGAAGTTTAGCTGCTAGTATGAACTTTAGCTGATAAGAAGTCAATGTTAGATTTAGGTGTCTGAGTTGAAAGTTTAGGTTCCTTCATCCACTAAGGTCCTTTTACTAATGAAACCTCTAGGTGTTTATTCATTTATTTTGTCAAGATCTTATCAGGGTACTTAAGCCTTGTATCTCTTTTTGGACACACTGTGTGTGTGTGGAAAAGATAACTGGGTACCTTTCAGGGTTTGGGACTTTTTAAGATACCTATACCAAGACATGTGAAGAATACCCGTTTTAGTGCCCCACTTCCAATGGTGCACTCCTGCATACGGGTGGGTAAATGAGAACAGCTCATCTGTTTAACTTTTGCATTCATTCTATATTTAAAGCACATATTTTCCGCAACAGCTCAAGGATTTACAAAATAATTTAGAAACAATTACTTAAGCATGTAGATTTTGAACTGCAGGCATTTTATTTGTTAAAATTGTCCACTTTCCCACATAAGTGTAATGCTTTCGGTACGGAAGGAAAATAAGAACAATGTAATAATAACACCCAGATTCTTAATGCGTGGAAAGAGAGGCAAGGAAAAAAGTGCTGGGAGCTGAAAGTATTTATATTCTTTCCTTGATTATATCTGATGAATTTTAAAAATAGGACTCCAGATTCCTAACAAATAGGGAGGTTTGGGGGTTTTTTGCTTCTTTGTTTCAAATATTTTTGTAATCCTGTTATCAGTTAACCACCTAGGAGGTTCTACCATATAGATGCATTTTAAGTATAAACCTTCTGCCAGTGTAACTCACGATCTCATTACGAAAGCCCAGAGGAAGGAATCAGGAATTAATCCAAAATTACATGTTAATTAGAAATGTGTGCAAATTGATGTGCTGTGTGGGAGATACGATGTCACTGCACGCTGTGGGTTAGAGTAGCACTTTATACCCTGCCCTGATAAAGAATTGGGCAGAAGCTGAATGCTCAGTAGAGATGTGGATCTCCCTGTAAATACAGAACAAAGAAACAATCTTTGCCCCAAAGTGCTTACAGCCAGAATAAGGGGGAAGAAAAAGAAAAAAAGAAAAATAAAAAGATAAGCCTTTGTCATTTTTTCTATTTATTTTTGTGGTTCCAGATTCCAATAACCACTCTTCAGGAAGCAAAACTGGGGTCAAAAGACCAGAATCATTCAGAAATTAATTTGTATTTTCTGCAGGTTAGTATAGTATCTGTTGCGGATGCAGATGGGAAAACCAGATATATGTCACGGGAGGGCTAGGCAGGGTGTCAGTTCAAAATCTCATGAGAGTAGTCTTAGAGAATGGATACCAGCAGGGAAACAAGATTGATCAGGGAGAAAGACAAGTTGGTTGATACTTAATTGATCAAGACAAATGTTCTTTCATTAAGTCACCTATTATGGCCAATTCTTTGCTGGCCAAGTGACATCTTGTGGATAGGACTTAGGTTATAGCCAGGGCAGTGACAGCTCATAGCATGTCACCATACAGGGATTTACTGGAAGCATCAACTCCTATGAACAAATAACTGTATGAGATTTAGAAAACAAAACAAAATAAAGCAACATTCCAAATAACTAAGAAAAAACTTAAAGGTTTCCCAAAATGCCCATAAATTATTAAAAACCTGCCTTTATTATTTCTAATGTTATGATTTGATAAAATAATCTTATTGTTCTCAGGCATATAACCGTTGATTATTGAACCTCTACTTCTGGTAATATACTGTTCATTCATTTCTCATTAATCGCCTGCTCCACTGAAATGAACGTTGCTTTATTGTAAAACTGCAGCAACTACAAACACAGAAATTCTAGGAAAAAAATGCTAATACTAAGAAATCACTATTTTTTAATGTATAGTATTCTGGTACTATATATTTTATGTATAGTACTGTCAGCTATCACTAACAGTTGTCAAGTATAGATCTGCTAGAAATTTTTCTTAGCATTACAACTTTTAATTTTCACTTGTACCAGGATATCTCCTGATGACAAAGTCAAGTGAGAAAACCCCCTTCTGAGGTAGAAAAACTTGCTTAAGAACACCCTTGTAAGAAATTTGTAAGAATTTGAGGCTTTAGAGTGGAGTTCTGAAAGAAAAACAGATGAAGGAACAAAGTTAGGATTTACTAGTAATTTTATGGCTTTTTTATAATGACCAGGGCTCATTTTGCCTTCTAATAGAGGATTCTCTGCCTTGAAGTAAAATACATTCCAGAAAGGGAGATTCTTTTCTGTCTTTTCCTTGCTCACTTTCTATCTTTGTTCGTATCACATGACTTGTTAGATCAAAGTTTCCATTTTAACTTCATATACATATTGCATGAGTGTCAAGTCCTGACTTTTTTCATCAAAAGTTAATGGAAAAAATAATTCTTCAAGTGTCTAGGGCATGTACAAATTGTGGTCCCAAGAGGAAATATCCAGACATAGATGCCTGTTGGACTTTCAGAAAATGAGCTATTCAGCTTTTCAAAGGGATTTGGATGCCCAATCACCTATAAAATTAATGAGAATTGGGCATACTCAGCCCCTAAGTGGCTTTGGAAAGCTTGTCCTCAAAATCCACACAGGCAAATAATAATGGCTTATTGGTAGGGAGTTTCTAGCTAGTCTCAGCACATATATCATAACAGCATCTTTTGCTGGGGCCTTATTTTGTTAGAGGAATTAATTTCTGTTGTAGAAGACTACCAATATCTGACTATTTCTGAAACTGGTAATTGCAACACGAAGGCTGTTTGATGTACAGATATCTCTTTATACTAAATATCTGATTAACACTTAATTCCCTAAATCCAGCATTTCAAATGTTGCTTTCTAAACAAAAAAAAAAAGTTGACAAAGGTCCAGTAAAATCACTCACCACTTGTCTGGGGGTACACTCTCCTCTTGATAATCTATGGCTTTTGCAGCAAGCCTGTCATTATCAAAAATGCCTTGTGCATTTTATCTAGTACAGGCTGAATGGTAAAAACCTTTCGAACAGTCTCTTGCCTCTCTTAAGATAATATTATTTCATGTAATTAATTGTTTCAAATATTAAATATGGCCTGAAGTATTTTTTGATATAGCAGTATTATCCATGTACAAGGAACCAAAAGATGAAAATAGGGTCTATTTTAAATAAATAAATTAATGAATAAATATACAGCTAGCCTTTTTTTAATCTGTTTAAGCAGTATGAAAACTTAAAGATGTCTATAAAGCAAATTAGTGAAATGAAGATATATTTTTGCTCTCAGTAAATTCAAAGTAAGTCTAGGATAATTCTGTTCTTTGTGTAGTTCTGCCAAGAAACTGATAATGAATGATAATTTTATGTAGTTACATAATGGCTGCCATTGGCAGTACAAATAGAACACATCTATTATTTTCTTCACATTTCTTTCCTCAAAGTGTTTAAACCCAGAGTCTAATCCAAGCTGCATTGCTGTTGTCAGTGACTTGAGATTATAAGAAGATGAGAATAGTTGTATTGTGTCAGACCATTTAATACTCTATGATGTTGCTGACAATGGCCCAAAACAAAAGCTTAGAGAACAAAGGTGATAACACACACAAAAAAAAAGCGTCTCACTTTGTGGGAGAACTTCTCAGCTTCCAGCTATTTGTGTCTTAGTTTTTCCTGTAATGTGCAGAAAACAGAGCAGGTGTGCGGCAGAAGGGGTTACAAGGTGCTTTGATCTCCAGTGTACAGACTGGGAACTGAGGTCATAAGGAAACTGAATAATTTTCCCAGTTCCCAACACAAAGTTGCAGCAGCAGAGACTATAGAAGGGGATGCAGGACAGCTTGTAGCAACTCTGAATTTTAACACTAAGAAGATTGAATTGTCTAGTGGGTTTCTTGAAACTCATGTACAGAAATACCAGTTTAGTGTGGTTTAAATAGTGTTTGCAGACATCATAAAGCAGCAAATTTTAGGTGAAAAAATATTTTTTAAACAATAGGAATGGATATAACTTTTCAACTGCTTATTCATAGTCGCATCCCCAAATGATGAGACTTTGGGAACTGTTTTGTTGTTTTTATTGTTAGAGTCCAATTCTGAACCATGATTTTTCCCCCCAAATTTTCTCTCAGAAATGCACTCACACAGTGGACTACTGAATATTTTGTTTGGCAGCTTTGTCTAAATAATACTTCCTTGTCATTTGTCTGATGATAAATATGACAGAATACTCCAAAGAAACAAATTGTCATGACCCTAATTAGATGACTACATTTTTTGCATCATAGATCTTTGAAATTAAGTTTCTCAAAAACGTTGCTAATATTTTAGTCACAAATATATTATTGTATTGTTTCAACTTTTAACCCTTTGTCTTTCACCAATATTTTACATTATAATAAATTGCTGCGTAATAGTTTATGCAAGCATTTTGCTTTTTAATTTTCTTAAGTCAAAATAACATTTTTTGGGGGGAAGTGTTGAAATAGTCAACTCCCCTGGTTCTTTAGAAAAAAAAAAAATAGTTGATGCTTACATTAGGAACTGCTCCTTCAAAGAGGCCTAGTGAAATCTATACCTCATGCATGGAGCTATAATGAAAAGTGAAAACTTATTTTACTCCATATCAAAGTTTGGATGTAGCATAATATACATGCACTGTGAATGAAGATCAGATGAGAAAAGAAATATAAGTGACCTGAGGGGACTCTGAAAAGAGTGGGAATTGTTGCTTTCTCTTGGGAAATAGAAAGTTAAGTGAAGATCTTGTGTTTCGTCATCTACCTAATGGTAAGAGGTAAAGAAAACAGGATGGCTCTCTTGTCAGAAGTGCAGTGATGGGACAGGAGGCAATAAAAGGTCAAAAGACATATTTTGAGCAGGAAGTTGGATTATCTGACCTCTTGTAGCCTGCATTATTGTGAGATTCTTTTAAATGGGAAGTAAATTTGTTTAGATACACCCTGAATTCTCTAGTATCTGAAGCGAAGACATTTTTTTCAGTATGCAGAGAAAATTAAACCAGAAAAAAACACAGATTAAAGTACTGAATGTGTGTAAAGAAATCACAGGTTTCTGACAGCAACTATCAAAAAAAAAACAAACCCAGGGGATTTAGCTCCTGGCACAGAACACCCTGAGTCATGACTCCTGTGATAAAAAGGAGAGATAAAATGCCTCCCCTTGTACTTATTCACACTTCTTTAAAGAGGTGAGTTTTTAAAATTTCTTTATGAAGAAAATGTTAAGGGAAAATATCTTTCTGAAGGGGCTGTATGCTGGAATGTAGAAATATCAGTTCTTACAGAAAAATGACTGTAAACTGATATTGACTTCTCTTGCCCTTTTTTTGGTGGAAGGAGGTCGGTATTGCACTATTTTAATGAAACAGATGAGATTTTGCTTCTCTTAGTCTTTACAACCTCCCCCTTTGTGGATCAATATCAGTCTAGCTATTAAACTGTCATTTTAGGTTTTCTACGGGTATGCTGCAATGGTAGAGTTGAGGTCAATCAGCAAAGAAAAATTAGGTTCCAGTTTTCCCTGCTGCCCATAATCATTTTGTAATCCGTACTATTGTGGTGATCCACTGAAGGAAAAAGAGCTGATATGTACTCCTACCACTGTAGAGCTGATTTGTTCCAGAGCTGGAAGGTATGCGGAATATATGGAAACATTAATTACGATATTTGTTATTAATAGTCTTTGAGACAAAATGCTGATGTCACCACTATTTATTTTATCCATCCTCTGCATTCTGATGTTCCTCTGAAAGTTAACTACGGTGCATCTCCCTTTCTGAAAAGTACCCAGGAATCTTTTGTTGCTCATGACTTAGGTATGACCAGAAGACAAGGTACACATGCAGGGATCTTTTGTTTTGCTTTTTTGTTTATTTGTTTGGAGTGTAAGATTCCAATCATGTGAATTGTTGAGTGCCTTTGAGTTCTGTTGACCTTAGAAGATGATGTCACACATCCCTCTATCACCTCTAAAGACCAGGGTTTTGGGGGAGAGCATTGTGAGAGTTTCAGAACCCTTGTTAGGAAACCAGCAGCACCTGATAATTTTTAGCATATCTTTTGCTCTTACAAATAAAATGCCAAAAACTGTTCCATACAGAAATTGCTTCTGTATTAGTGACCAACTAGGAATAAAAAGAACAGGAACGAGAAGATTGTACTTTGGCATATGATAATTTATTCATGGTAGAAGCTGATGGAACTACATTAGAGGAAAATACATTTTTTAAATGAACAGGAAAGGGATTATTTTCCCACTGGCTGATTCAGATATATCTTTGCAGTCTGCCTGGTTAGCTGTGAGGAACTGCAGAATTTCAATACTCAGTATTAAAACACTTCACTGAGGTATCTTCATGAGTGTAAACAAATGCAGAAAGGAAGGTACATTTGCCTAACTTAGAAAAACTGGAACCCTTTAGGAATGTCAAGGTTATATCTATTTACAATAGATTTACACATCATACAAAAGATTCATCCAGGTGGAATCATGCTTACTGATACAGACAGACCTATCTTTTCATTAATATATTTTTTACCCCAGATGTATCCAAGCATATCCCACCAGATCTTCCTGTGATATTCTTGGGACACATGCTCACCAATAAAGAGAAAAAAAAACAGTTGAGGATGTTTATATTGAAAAGAAGAAAAGCTGCTTTTCCTTAGTTCATGCTGAGGCCTTGGTTCTTAATTTTTCATCCTGTAGTAAATAGAAGACTCCCTACCTAGGCATAAAAATTTATGTGATTTTATATTCTAACAGACTATCTCTTATTCTATGATCATTTGAATAGGCCCAGGAAGACAACTCTTCTTAAAAGAAATCATCTTGGTGAGAGGTTTTTTTCCCCTTTGGATTATAGTCTAGCTTTGAAGAAAAAGATATAAATGTATTTATGAAGTAAAAAATATACAGCTCAGCATAAAGCTTAGGAAAAATCTCATGTAAATCAATGGCATAATCCCCCATGGATGCAACACTGTTTTCACTAACAGTGATTGGAACTTGGACATTGAAATAAAAAATGCCACGGTTTCACATTCAGATATAGATGATGCAAACCAAGAACTGGGAGGGTAATTCTTCGGGTTTTGTTTTGTTTTGTTTTGTTTTGTTTTGTTTTCCCAGGGAACACTCACACTATGAACTACCCACTTCTTTGGTATACAAAACCATGCTACAGCCCACAGGGAAAAATAAATATCTCATTCTCTTATGGTTTTAAAAATGTTCAGCAGAGAATAGGTCTTGTAGATTTCCACAGAATCAGTGGCCTTACCGAAGCTAATTTGTTTATCCCCAATACGACAGAGATCAGGTCACTGAATTGTTTTAGTTCTGCATGCAATGATTGGTACTGTCTTCTTGAGAGGCTTTTCATTGGGATGTAGCAGTGAGGTAACTCAGGATTATCATCAAAAGGCAAGAACTGTGTGACTTATGGAGCAACTTCACAGGGCAGTAAATGCTGATGTGAAGAGGCTGGAACCTGTACATGATTTTTTCTTTAAAATTTACTTATTGACTAGTACCTTAGTCCCAGAGGGCCCTAATACAAGGGTTGACCACCTTATGCCCCATGTTATTTCTTGTTGGTTCAAACAATGTGGCCCTCCCAAGAGTCCTCAGTTCAACATCAGTGCCAGGTACAAATTGTTCAACGGTTAAGGCATTATCTGGGGACATGTGAGTGTAGGGTTTGAGACCCTTTCAGCCTAAAAATGGCATTGAATTTCATCCTCCCACA
The DNA here is from genome assembly GCA_011057875.1 of Pterocles orientalis. Taxonomy (NCBI): domain Eukaryota; kingdom Metazoa; phylum Chordata; class Aves; order Pterocliformes; family Pteroclidae; genus Pterocles; species Pterocles orientalis. The sequence goes on from WKFP01015483.1 coordinate 490,012, forward strand.
CATTCCAAACAACTGTTAAAACCATGAATCTTTTCTGCAGCAGGATGAAGTCTGGTTTTATTCTGGAAAAGAGGAAAGAAACATTGACCTTCAGGAGGACAGTCCTGTGCTAGCTTTGCTTCAGTTTGAGATACCAGTTTTGGACTGGATGAGTTATATGCCTTTGAGAAGGGAATATCAGTTTAAAATAATCTCTGACATCAATATTTCCCTTTGTCTGTCTCCACACTGCTCTATGGTCAGGGCCTGACTGTTTGGGTTGTCATTTAGAGGCCCCCAAATGTCCCCACACAAAGTCCCAAACTGACTGTCATGATGCTCTCCAGGCAGGTCCAGAGTCCAAGAGCCACCTAGGCTATGCAGGTCCTATCTTCTGTCGTTTTTACTTCTTTATAGAATCTACCCTTAAGATATAGTTCATTAGGATGTGCTGATCTAGTCAATCTGAGATGCCTTATATAGTACAAACCTCTATAAGGAGAAGGAGTGAAAGTAGAATTTTATACTATAGATATCTTCATTATAATAGCCATCAGAGATACAAACTTTATTTTTTCCCTTTAGGACATTTTTATCACTTAGTTTGCCTCCATTCTTAACAGTAAATAATAGTCTCCCATGGCCATAACAGCAAGAGCGCAACTGACTGCTTGTCGTGGGTTAAGCAGAACAGAGTTAATTTTTTTTTTTTTTCCTTTTCCCTTCTCTTCATAAATAGCTAGCAAGATGCTCAGGAGAGAATTGATAAGAGAAGAACGGTTATAGTTATTGCTAGGATGTTGCTATTTGTTCTCAAGGACATACATTCAGCCTTTTGGGGGGGAAGAGACAGTCTGGCTTCTAGCCTGGGATTTGCTTTTAGGTAAAGATTGAGAAGCAGGCTGACCAATTATTCCATCCCATGCACGTCATACCCAGTATATTAGAAGAAGACTCTTCTATCAGTACTGTCTTTGCACTTCCGCATTCGTCTCGCTTTGGGGAGCCTGCGTTCGCTCTCCCAAGGCCTTTCCCCCCCCTCCCCCCACGGTCGCCGTTAGCACTCGGCCCGGGACACGGGACACTCGTTTATCTCCGTTCCGTGAGTTTTGGCATCCTCCCTCTCCCGGAGGATCGTTAGCTGTTTTTTTTTCTCCTGCTTCGGTCAGCTCTCGGGTTGGGACGCTTGGGCTGTTATCTCCGTTCCGTGAGTGCCTCCGGGAGCGGTGCACCCCCTTTTCCCCCCTTTCCCCCCCTTTCTGGGGGAA
>WKFP01015483.1:491278-530199 GCA_011057875.1 Pterocles orientalis
TCATCAGGTGGGGAGGGGCAGTATCACTGTGTATCACATTGCATCTTTGTATATAGTATTATTTCTAATATTATTGTAGTTTAGTAATTAAATTGTCCTTATCTCAGCCCACGAGTCCTCTTTGCCATTTACCTCTTTAATTCTCTCCCCTATCATTGGGTGGGGGCAGGGACTGTGTGAGCGGGTGTGTGTGGTTTGGCCCCCAGCCAAGGGCCAACCCACCACACTGCTTCTCCTTTTGTACTGCCCCTCTGTGAAATATGCACAGCCAGCATTCCCCGGCAGAGCTTGCTAATCTTTATAGCTAGTTTTATCATGAGGACTATTGTGCTAAAGAGTAGGGATGATATGACATTTGAAAGGCCTCTTGAGAAAAAAAACAAACAAACAGCAAAGTGGATCACACTGAAAAATCATTCTGAAGCTGAGATAATTTGAGCAGTTCTGCAGCAGTGTTGTTCCACTCTTGTCAGTGGCAGCCGCTTCAGACAGCACATTTGCTAAATAACCAAATACATCAGTGGTTGTCTCTCTCTAGAGAGACAGTCTTATCTCTGCTAAGGGTGACCCATAGAAAGGTTATTCAGAGAAAATCATCAAGAATTATATCCTGCTGGCCACCATCACACCTCTGGTGAATGAGAATGCCACAGAGGATTAAGAGATCTGGATGAGCTACAAAAGCAGCAGTCAGATCCCTTCTCAGCAATTTCTGCCCCAGCGCTGGCACCTGCTTTATCCCATCATTGTCTTCATCTTAATGAAAAAGATGAGAGGCTTGTGAGCTGCAAGCGGTTTGGAGCATCTTTGGCTGTTGTCCTCTGTGGAAAGGAGGCTAAAGATGCTTGGGCTGCAACACAAGCTTTCTGTTAAGAGTTTGTACAAGGGCCACTTCTCTGCCTCATTTACTCTATGTCTTTCTCTTTCCTGAGCAGACAATTTGGGAGACAGTGTCTCTTGTATTGCCTTCCTTTGGAGGTCTAATGAACAACACTTACACCTCCGAGAGCTCAGAGGGGTTCTCTCCCAAACAAGTGTCACTCTGCGTATTTAAAAAATACATAGCGCTGCAGGAACATTCATGTAAGAGCAGAAAGGAGGCAGAGCTTTTTTTTTATCAAGAGCAGCTATTTTGAACTTTGCCAGAAAGAACACAAAATCGCATTATATAATTCTAAAGTTTCGGGTGTCCAGTAGATACACAGTGATCTTTTTTCTCCAGCTGTGAAGGCAGGAATTAGGTGGTCAAATGGAGGAAGCGAATTTAGTAACCAGGTTTTCAGAGGTGTTAAGGATATTTTTCCTTAGAATATGAAACCATTCCATGAAATGAAGTAGGTAAGATATAAGTCCATGTCATAACATTCCAGCTCTGTTGTTCCTGTAACAATACATAGCAGGGAGGCGATAAAATGCAGCTAAGGGTAGTAACTTCTTAAGCCCCCTCCACTGCCTGATCAAAGAATGTGAGAATATAGGTAGTTAAACAGTATTTAACTCACCAGCCCTCTTAGTATCAGTTTAAAAACAGTGAAGTAGAAGTTTTATTTGTCTCTGTGTTCATTAAGTCCAGAAAAGAAAGCGAGAGATGCACTGAATTTACGAACAATGTTGTCTGTGTGAAAGTCAATGTCCTTAAATGAAAAAGAATAACTTAAGCAATTGGAGTGAAGTTTCTGACTACTTTTTGATTGATGAGTCATTCAAGAAGCATTATTTTTGGCATCATGATGCAAAATCACTAGATCTACTCTTTAACACTCATTCTTCTCTCTGCTCTACCCCTCTTTTTACCGTCTACATTGTGATCAAGATCTAAAACACACCTAGTCAAATAACTTTGCAGACAAATAAGTTGATTTTTAACTTGAATGAGTATTCCAACTAGGTTCACACTTCCTGCATTTGGATGTGCACATCTGCATACACGTACTGAAAGGAGATTGAGATACCAGTAAGCAGATCAAACGGAGACGTAAGAGGTAAACAGAAGTGATTTGAGCTGCTAAAACAAATGATCCTCTAATTGTGTCTTTAGGTTCACAACAACACATGCCATTTAAAAAATATATATATATATGTATATAAAACTCTATCCACAATATTGGATTTGACAGCCTCCAACATTAGCAAATGTCAGAGGATAGTTGATAGCTGTGTAGACCTTTTTCTGGCTTGTACTATTTGTCTGACATATTTAAGTATTCCAGATTTCTGCCACTGTAAAACATTTTTATTTCTGAAGCATTAATTCCGTCTTTGTCTGTTTTATATGCTCTCACATTCCAAAAAATCCATCTTGTTTTATGGACTGTGATAATGATTATATGTGTGAGAGAGAAAGCAGTGACAGTGACAGGAAAGAGAGGAAGAAGCAAAAATTTTTTACTGAATCTTTTAAACATTTTTCAATTTATTTTTCTTTTCTATAGTCAGCATCACAAGCTGGTCCAGTAAGATAAAATTCGTTGTCCCTTACTGATTCAAGTACCACCTTAATTTCTGTCTGTACAGTGGTTCAAGCATAAGCAAAAACTTTATAGCTACTTGCATTAGTGTTTACAAGATGACAAACACACAAATCCCTACCAGTAGCGGTATAGACTATAAGTTTGCTGTAAGTATATAATGAGAAGGAAGAGTTGTTCCCTGATGTACTGATGGTGGTTTCAGAGAGACTTAATGAGACATATACCTGCTGGATACTGATGTGCAAGTTAAAGGAAATGGGGACTGTCTTTAAATTTCCTCCATGAAAATGTTCAGACTGCCTTGCTCATTTCTGATGTATAAATGTGTGCAGAAAAAAAGAAGGTGGAGGAGGATGTTTACAGAGTTTTTTGATCCAGATCTGTTGCAGTGTTGAGGAATAGGACATGTTTTTTCCTCTGCAAATTGGCATCTCAGACTCTCCTTCAAACAAAACAACTTTACATTCATCATTCTAGCATTCATTGGAAACTAGTTTCATGCTCAGTCAGATGAATTTCCTTTAGAGCTCTTCATTACTATTTGTTTCTTCTGATCATCTGTCAGTCTCAGTTATTAAATAAGGTAATAAATTTTGTCACTAGGGTTCTAGGTATCAAAATCAGCAGGGCTGTAGTAGTAATTAAGGGGAACAATACTATTGATGTACAGATAATTGTTTATCTCAAAACTCACAACCCCTATGCACTTTCCCAGTTGTAGCACCTCCCCAGTTGCAGCATACCAATTTATTATTCTTTTTCACTATGGGGCATTGAGTCCAGGGACCATGGAAAAATGCTTTCTTAATAGCACATGCACAATTTGACGTTATTCTGCCAGACAAGCTAATGGGTCATATAAGTGTCAGAGATATTACTGTTCACAATTATTCCTAACAGCTTGCCTAACACAGCACATTTTCAAAGGACGTGCCTTTCCACTTCACAGGGAGCCTTATGCATGCCAATCTGCAGGCACTTCCCATGCAAGTAAAAGTTATAATCTAACTAAACAAAAGTAAAATAGTCCTGATGATCCTGATAAACTGCTTGATTCAGCTGCCTAAACTTAAGTCTCTAGTGTCACTTTAAATGTCTCATTGCCCCATGCTTGTCCTCCTGCAAGCCCTCTGTCACATCTCCCAGTTTGTGCAGATGTCTCAGGTATTCAGTGCAGCAGCTGTTTCAACCCCTAATGGCTATGTTTAGATATAGCTTAATGTTACTTGCCTTATAATCTGTTTTTTAATGCTATCAGGAAGATTCATGGTCTAATAAATTGAGGATAGTGTTAACGTTGGTTTTCAGAGGTCATGGCCCTGAGTGAACTAGTAGGCTCTGATTGCTCTGGCAAAGCATCTTCTATAATCCTCCTCTGCAAGCTTTGTCTCCTCCCTTCCAGCCCAGAGCTTTAGCTGTGTGAGTTCAGGGTTAGCCTTTGCATGATGCAGCTGTGCAGCTCTACAGCAAATTTTGGTGAAAACAGCTCAGCTGTGAGAAAGCCCTATGGGAAGCCTTACCCAGGGCCTTTACCCGTGCTTGTATCCTCTGCCTTGTTGAGAAGCTGCGTTTGAGCTCCAGCTCCTGCCCTGGGTCTTTGCGTGAGCTACGCTGCAGGTATGTCCATGCCTAGACTTGCACCTTGTGGATCCTGACTTGCTGGCTTGAGCCAGTATGGGCCTGACCCATCATTAGGACTAATGCTTAATGGATCATGGATCATGGCTCCCCTTGCCCTGCAGAACAGCCCACTTTCACTGCTCTCTGACACTGCAGATAAAGGACTTGTCCATTAAAATCTCTGGAAACCATCCAGCGTGTGTCATTACCTCCTACTGCAGATTACAGCAACGTACTTGCAGAACAGACTCATGAAAATGCTCATGTATGGTAAGAACACAATTATTTGGGATCCTGCCCTGTCTGTGCACTTTTCCTCATTTTCCTATTGCTACGTGGCAAGCATAAACACGATGGTCGTGTTCAGAATAAAGTGTTAATACATCAAGCAGTGATCTTGTGATAGTTTTTCTGAAACTGACTTGTGACTTGTGGTGACATCTCGTGCTTTGCCATTCCTCCACACATACTCACAGGTGGGAAGGAAATATCACAAAGTCAACACCTAATCCACAATAGAAAGGTGAGCCACTGCTAGTGCCTTACAGTGGTCATGAAAAGAGACATGGTGAAGCTTAGAAAGGAGAATGGCAGACCATAGCCCCTGGAAATATAGGTCCCTTCCAACTATTCTATTCTATTCTATTCTATTCTATTCTATTCTATTCTATTCTATTCTATTCTATTCTATTCTATTCTATTCTATTCTAAAATGCACTCTGCCTACCTTTAATAAAAATCTTATTAGTGAAATGACCATTTGACCAAGTGACAACATTTGACAGAACAATTTTAACGTATAATTTCCATACATAAAGGCAGTTGGATGTGTGCAGCAGATAGCATCACTTCCCCTGTGTGAATATGTTAGACAATTCCACCTGCCTCCTGACAACTCTTGAGGTGAAGGAAAGCAGTAATTTCTATTTCAGCAATGACAAGAGAAACAGAGAGAATCAGGGCAGGTCTTTTCCCTGACAATTCTGCAGTAAAATGGCAGCTATTTGTGCATTTACAAATCGAATTGAATGCCCATTACACAAGCTGCAAGTGCTCATGTCACATCTTAGTCAGGTGAAAATCCACCCCTCATAAATGCAGATGTAATTCCTGTGTCTTTCATTCCTTCTATTACTGTGTTCTGGGAGTGACTGAGCTGCTCACTTGGGAGAAAAAATGGAAGGAAGGAGGAGGAAGAAAAGGATTGAATGTTTATTTTATTCCTCGATGATTATCACGCTTCACTGACAGATGATTTCTACTTAGGTCACTGAGGTATGTACTCTCAGACAATCCCTATTCTCTGAGCAAGCACAAACAAAAAGAAGTGCAGGGAACAAGGGTCTTGGAGTTGAAAACTATCAGAACACCTTACTACACTTCTCAGATGAGACACAGCAGGTCTCTGAAGGTACACAAGCAGCTGTCCTCTTGCAGAAGGACATTGCTCCTCTCACCCTAAAAAGACAAGGTCTCTTATTTCAAACACAGATATCACTGGAGTGACACTCACCTAGAACATCTAAATTTTGACTTCATGGATATATAGTATAGTTTTTAGTTGTTGGGCTTGTTAAGTTAAATGTTCCAAAAGGCCACCATGGAATAGCCATGCTTGTGCGCTAATAATGTTCTATTTTTTTTTTCTCTTGATGAACTTCTCTATCACCATAACAAGACCTTTATGAACTGTACAAGGTAACACTATAAGCACCTGGTTATTTGGTGGGCTGTAGAGGAAAAGGCTCTGTGCTCAGCATCAGTCACTGGACTAGAGAAATTCCATGACTTTATATTCTATAAACTTACAACTATATGCAGCATCTTTTAAAGGCATATTTTCATTCCACAGTAATCCATGGTCAGCACAGGGAATAACTTCTGTCAGCACTATGTTTTCTGTTTGTTTGCCTTGGCTGAATCAAGGCTCCAAGCCTTATGCTAGAAGGTGCATACTTGTGCCGTACCTTAGGTTTAAACTACACCCAGTAAACAGGGTGTAGTCGTATTCTATGCATCTGACAGTCACACTGAGACATACAGATCTGTTAATCAAAGTCTTGGCCAGTTGTCTGGACAGGAGTTTTTCCAGATTATTTACAACACAGCATATGCTAAATGGCTAAAAGCAATAAAAGGTCAGCAGGCCTGTCTTAAAAATATTGGCAGTCAAACTATTCAGACAGTGAGGAATCTTCAGTGAAATCCTTGGTATTTTAAAGGCCAAAGCAGGAGACATTCATTCCCTTTGTAATACCCAAGAGCTGACTAACTGGCTCTAGCAGAAGAGGCAGCATTAACCACCTCTATTTTTGAAAAGTCAGTGGACACTGCCACAGGAATGGAGACATATGAATAACAGGGTAATTTCTCAGCAAATAAGTTCAGTACAATACCGTCCCTGCAGCTCAAGATCAAAAGGAGAAGACCTTATGAAGCACTGGTGTCCATGTGAAGCCAGTACTGCTTACCATCAGGATGAGAGCTGCTAGCCAGAGATGCTCTTGGGAATGAGATGCTGTGAGGAACAAGTGAAAATTCCTCTGAGTTTGGAGAGTTTAACCCAATGTAGTCTTCCTTCCAGAGTGCACTCTGCTGTCGCTTACAAGGCTAATGCTTTACGTTCTCATGCTGGCTTTCATTGGGGAATCTTGAAGCATTTTACAAGCATTAGTGGATTATGTTTCACTCCACACAAAGCAAGGATAGTAAGTGATGCTAATTGCAATGATATTTGGTTGCTATCCCTCCTTCATAGGAATGATGTCACTTTAGATGGCTAAAAGCCCTGGGCACATTTGTGGTGCTGTGATTCTACAAATGGGAAAAACAAAAAAAAATATGTTTGCCCTGAACTACTCCCTAAGTCACTGGCAAGACTGGGAACAGGGTGCAACCAGACACACTCTGCTAAACTCTTAGTTCCAGCCCAGGCTCTCCCTCTTTCTCTAAGGGACCGTTCGCCACAGACCAAGTATACTTTCTGTGCAGTAAATGAGAACATTTTTACCATTTAGTAAAAGAAAGGAACCAACACTTGAATATCTGGGCACCTGGTTTAAATCTGCTGTTTGGCACATTTCAGGAGCTGGAACTCGGAGCTAAGGATGATTTCTCCTCTTGGACTGAACAGTTGTCCTGGTCCATTGTGTTCTTTCTGAAAAGTGTCAAAACCACTATTTGACTCGAGACTTAGTGGTTGGCGAATAGATGGCAATTTCAGCCTTACAAAGAAACTCATAAGCCTGCTCCAAAAGTAAATACAGCATCATATTTTTTATGAGCAAATGGATTTCATGAGAGTTGGATCTCACTGGCATATCTTCTCTTACTCTTGTTTCAAGGTCTTCTCCACATTTTGCCTTTAAAAATCTACTTTCTCTGCAGCTGCTTACTTCTGCTATGTTACCACGTTGTAAAACACATCAGCTTTCATTATCTATTCTTTAAATTATTTTAAACTCCTGTTCTCCAGCCTGAGAAGTCAGTAAAATTGTTGATTTAATCTCCTGGGGAATTTGGTTATTGCTGAGTTGTGTTTTGGTTTTCCTCCCTTCTTTCTGTCATTGAGTAACTAGAACGTGATTTAACAAGACTAAAAGCAACGAATGCCTGTTTAGAGACCAGTCCTTAGTAGACTAGGTGTCACTTGTCTTTCAGCTGGAAATTTTGTGAGTATGTGAAGCTCTATGAATACCCCTAAGATGCTAACATCTGCACAGAATTATTTTGTCAAATCTTTATATTTCTTTCCTTATTTCTTTTTTCCTGTAAGTTTTCTGCTTGCTGCTGAAGTCTAGTTCTCAACGGAGAGAACGGGGAAGCAAGTGAGAATGAATGTCAGTCTGACAAGAATTATATCACTCTGTGCTAACAGAAACCTCCCTGGTCTGCACTGGTGTCTCCACAGTCTTGAGCAATATATCAGATACTATACATCTGTAAAGAACTGACTCCTTCAGCAGTCAGGGACAGCTCTGTAACCTCTTTGACAGCCTCAAATATTATCTCCTTATTTTCAGTGCCCTCTAGCCCTCTTCTCTCTCTCCTCCCCACTGTATTCCCAAATCCCACCCAGCCCAAGGCTGTTGTGCATACACTGTCAGTTAAGGCAAGGGCCTATCCTGACTTTAATCCAGTCACATTGTTCATACACGGACTTACTCACAGATCCTGCTTTGGATCAGTGTTGGAGGAGAAGCTCAAAGCCCAGCCCAGTGGCTCAGTGCAAGCCCAGACTTCTCTTATTGACTCCTGAGAGGCACAAGCATAGACAGAGTAGAGACGGGTCTTGTCCCAAATGCAGCTTTTGAAATCATCATATTCTTTCCAAAAACAGGTCACTTGGGACCTGCAACTCAGCTGGCATTTCAGCCAATAATGTAAACAGCAAGACTTAAAGGAGCTGAAGTCCATACTTAGGTCTATATTCACAGCTCATGCTCTGGTTGCCGTACCCTGTAACATCAAGCTCCTGCCCACTGCTGGATGGTCTGTAACGACTGTACTTTCACCTGGGTAGCCTTTTGTGGCTAGGAGAACCTGTGTGCAAATCCACAGGAGGGGAGGGGAGAGGAGGGGAGGTTAGGGGTAGGGAGGGGAGGGGAGGCGAGGCAAGGCGAGGAGAGGAGGAAAACTTTCATCAGTGTTTTAATCATATATTGAGCATAAACTGATGAGTTAAGATGTATTACAATAATGATCAGAGCAGCTGTTTAGATCATCCAGTCATGAAAGGTAAATTTGCTGATATCTCATATTCAGGCTCTTAAGGATATTTTCCATTGTTGCTTCATCTTCTCTGACAAACATTATACCATTCTAAAGAAATATTCATGTTTTCCTGCCCATGTAGTTTGTGATTCTGACCAAGCTGTAGTCATTAGACAGTATATTCATTTATGATAAAGGTTCTTTTCTGTTTTCACTCTTTACTTGCTAGGTAGGGTACAGAGGATTTTAGAACTGTTCTGCTATTTTATTCTCAGGTAATTCTCGTTTGCATTCTTTTATTTCCATTTAAAATAGCCTTTTCCTGAGCTGTTTCACTAGAAAGCCTGAGGGATTTATTCATCCCCATCAAATTACATTTATTTAAACTTTGAGCATAAAGAAAATACAAGCATAAATAGAGACCAAGCTGTCAACTTGACTCATCATTTACAGTTAACAGGATTTACTGGATACAGCAACCAATGTGAAAAACATCTCAGAGTACTGCCATAGGATGAATGGGCATATTTTAGTGTTGACAGCCTTCTCTCTTCTTGCCTCATTCTCTTTCTCTAAATATGCATATTATTTTTTGCTGTTTAATGAATTAACATAGTGCTTCTTAAGAACTGTCTCAGGGTAGGCACAGAGCATTTTTTTGCTTACATGTTTCCGTCAGAATATGGGGAAAGATTCCGGTATAGGTAAGGGAAGACTGATTCCTAACTACACTGTTCTCTGACTTGATGATCAGAAATAAAATTCATGACTACAAATTAAATACAGGTAGTGGAGCTGTTCCACAAACTTATTTCATGTAGACAATCAGACTCTTTTGAGATTATACAAACTTCTGAGTATCACTTGTGGTAAATTTGGCATATACTCACTGGGGCAAAAGGAACTGCTGGAGTTGAAATCAGTTATTTTTACTCGCGTTGTTGGTTAGGAAAAAAAGAAATATGTAAGGTAATAAAGAGGTATTATATTTCAGAGGGTGAATTTTTACTTCAGACGAAGTATCTGATTGAAATCAACAGAGGAGGTTCTATGATTTTAACCAAACTAGACCATTTTTAGCACGCACAATGCTCTGATGTAGCTCTCAATAGATACTACTGTTCAGTCCATGCATGATTGTTTGACTTTGTGCACTGGTGTTACTTTTTTTCTTTCAGACATTTCTATAAATAGGAGTGTGAGGTTCACCCCAAAAGTCCATTCTAGAACAGTATCTTTCTCTCTGAAAGTGGTCTGTAGCAACTTTTTAAGGAAGAAAAATAGAAGATAAGAAAAACTAAAAATTAAAAAATAAGGAATTTGTTCTTGCAGTGAAAGAAATTTTGCAAATATTCAGACTAACAGACCCCTCAAATATTCCTCAGTATCTGATACTTTTCCTTCTTACCAGGACCTGACTCAACCAAGTCTGTACTATACAACCGATGCTAAATTTAAAGGATCTATCAGTATGACAGTGTATGGGTACTTTCAAAACCAGCAAAAACAAGCTGAAAGTATTGCTGCATAAAATGTCATCCATTAGCAAAGGCAACTGATTTCAGGTGTTTCTGTATTTCTGAAGAAAATTCTAAACAAGGCCATGCTGGGATTTGTTCTCTGCTTAAGAGGCTTAGTGAGAATTTGAACTGAATTGCATATGTGCACAAAAGTTGATAATACATCTTTTTCCTATGATAAAAAATAAAAAAAATACTTTTTTTTAAATTAAAAATTCACAACTAGCTTAAGTGCTTAGCCATATTTAATCACCATGTTCCTTATTAGGACAGCAAATGACAGAGTGTTTGTCACTAGATGGAAGAATTACGATATCCCTTCAAGTTCTCCCTACAGTGTCTCCTCGGAGTAGCTAATGCTTTTCTTGACTTATGACCTTGAATCTAGAAATTTCTCTACAGACTGAAGCAGTAATGTGTATTCTTTCCTTTATTTGGCTTTCTATAACTAGGAGCACAGATGTCCTTCATTCTTCACCTAGGCAGTAAGTAGAGATTACCTGAAAATAAAAGAATTCAGGATGTCTGGAAGCCATATAATGAGCTGTTAAATATCAGAAAATACAGTTTGTCAAATAGAAACCTTTCATGAGAACATTTTGGTTTCAGTGTCTGAATATGAAAACACTGGATGAAGGAAAACGCCAGAGGTGAGATATATATTTTATATTTTATATATATATATATATATGGGAGTCACATGGTCGTATGGGCTATGGATTGAAATCCCTCCCCTCCTGGGTCAGAACAATAAATTCACACACAGTGGTTGTGTTGCCATTTGGAGGCACCCTGACAGGATGACGAACTGAGCTTAAGGGAACATAATAAAACTCAACACAGAGAAAAACCAAGTCCTGCTCCTGGGAAGGAATAGCCCTGTGCTGAATACCTGTTGAGGTCTGACCAGCTGGAAAGCAGCTTTGCAGAAAAGGTCCTGAAATTCCCGTGAGATAAGAAGTTTCACATGATTCAGCAACATGCCCTTGCAATAAAAGCACCCAGCAGTCTCCTAGGCTGCATTAGGAACAGCATTTCCAGCAAGTCAAGGAACTGGTAAGACCCACCAGGAGCACAGAGTGCAGTTGTGGACTCCACGGTACAAGAGAGACATGGACATACTGGAGAAAATCCAGTGAAGCCACAAAGGTGATGAAGGGACTGGAGAGCTCTCCTATGAGGAAAAGCTGAGAGAACTGGGATCATTCAGCCTAAAGAAGAGAAGACTCATAGGGGTCTCATTAATGTGCATAAATATTTCAAGGTAGGATGCAAAGAGGACAAAGCCAGACTCTTCTTAGTTATGCCCAATGACAGGACCAGAGGCAATGGGGCACAAACTGAGACACAGGAGGGTCCCTCTGAACATCAGGAAACTTTTTTACTTTGAGGGTGGCAGAGCACTGGCACAGATTGTCCAGGGATGTTGCAGTGTCTACATCCTTGGAGATACTAAAAAACTGTCTGGACACAGTCCTGGGCAGCTGGCTGTAGGTGGCTCTGTTTGAGCAGAGGTGCTGGACCAGAAGACTTCCTGAGGTCCCTTCCAATACTAGCGACACTATGAAACTTCACCACTATAAAGAACAGGGATTTTTCTTCTTCTTCTTCTTCATCTTAAGCATTTCTATACAAGAAGAAATTCTTCTTCCAGTAACGTATTGGTGAGGAAAGAGTTTACCTTCTGGGTACCACTTACATAAATTTAGCTCATATTTTAATTCATATAGAAATATTTTAGCATACCATGCTTTTTGTGAAAAGCATGAACCTGTAAAAAAAGGCTGGTTCCTTTCTGTTCTCTCTTACTCTGTTGGTAATCTCCTAGACTTCGCTGCACCTTGATTGTGCACTTTACTATATTCTGCAGCAACATCCTGCCTTACCATTAGAAAATCCTTCTTCTTTTGCAGAGATATGGTTCTTTTCAGAAGTGAGAGTATTGTCACAAGGGGTTTTGCAGTACAGATAAAATTGCACGTTCAAGAAAGCAGCAGGTTTAAAGTAAACAGATATGGGTCTTAGCAGCAAATCTATGAGGCCATTTTTAAGAAGCAATGATAACCACTGGGAAGACAGACAAATTAGAGAGCTGACTCTGAAATAACAAGAGTAACCAGACAGGGTACAGTTGCTGGGGGAGACTAGTGAAATTAGTCACTGGTATCAACTGTGACTACGTCGAGGAGGAGGAGGAAAAGGAGCACCTCCCATATGAGAGCAGGCTGAGAGAGTTGGGGTTGTTCAGCCTAGAGAAGAGAAAGCTCTGAGGGGACCTTAGACCAGCCTTCCAGTACTTAAAGGGGGTTACAAGAGAGATGGAGAGGCACTCTTTATCAACGAGTGTAGCAATAGGCCAAGGGGTAATGGTTTTAAGACGAGAGAGGGCAGATTTAGACTAGACATTAGGAAGAAATTTTTTCCTGTGAGGGTGGTGAGACACTGGAACAGGTTGCCCAGAGAAGCTGTGGATGCCCCATCCCTGGAGGTGTTCAAGGCCAGGCTGGATGAGGCTTTGAGCAACCTGGGCTAGTGGAGGGTGTCCCTGCTTGTGACGGGGGGGTTGGAACTTGATCTTTAAGGTCCCTTCCAACCCAAACCATTCTATGATTCTATGATTCTGTGTTTTCTCTTAAGTAGTACATTTGATCTTGATGTTTTATATGAAGTGATAAATTTAAAGAAGGAAGCGTTAATGGACATTGTAAATTCTTCAAGGACATTTTATTAGATTCACAGGAAACCATGACTTCCTAAACACAGAGAATCTTTCATTACACAAAAAAGTCTTGATTAAAAGAAGAGGTTAAAATGACTATTCTAGTTTAATATGCAATATGACATGGAAAAAGAACCACTTGAACATAATGAATTCAAATAGAAATTTTAATGCAGGCAGCTGATAAAGAAAGCAAAACCATCACTGAAGTTCAAATGGCCCAGTAAAAATCATGGGTCATGGCCCAGTAAGTAGGCATATTACAGTGAAGATGAGCTCCCAAGTAATGCGTGCATCCACTGTTACATTGCAATGGAAATGTAATAGATAAGGACGCACAACCAGGAAAACTGTTCAGTATTCATTTTTACTTTGCATGATGCTGTGAATAAAACAGAAAGCATAGCATTTCTAATATAGGTGGTTATAAGTAGGGTTTGCAAAAATTCAGTGTTTTCAAACTTATTTCTTAACAAGATCTGTTCTGAGGACCTTCCTGAACAAGAAACAGTATTTTTAAAATAAAAAGATAAGTAGATAGACAGATAGATAGATAGATAGATAGATAGATAGATAGATAGATAAAATTGGATGTAATATGAGACTTCTTGACTGAAAAGACCACCAGTCTAGTTTATATTTTTAAGTAGGACAGATTTTGCAAAAACCAAAGACTGCAGAGCCTGACTTCAATTCCAGAGAAAAGGATGTTATCCAACAGACAAAGGAACAAACCTCACAATTACTAGCTGTTCATGTGGCTCATCAACTAAAATTGTCATTTTCCTGATGGAATGATTTCTATGAAAATCCAAGAATAGTGAGACTTCTTTACTAGTCAAGAGCAAAACAATTGTGTTTCCTTAACCTATCAAAAGAAAATAGAGTATTTTGCTTACAAATATGTCTGGAACTGAATATCAATGTCTGGGTCTGAATATCAAGATGACAGAAGAACTATTTAAGATAAAGGGCAATTGTGGGAAAAGAAGCATTATTAAAATTAATAAACTCAGTCTAGAACTTAGAAGAAGGCTTTTAGTCATGACAGTCATGAAGTCGTGACACACCAGGCTGATTGTGCTAGTCAGGCAAACACACTTCTTCTCTACAGAACAGTCTATAAAATATATTACATAATATCATTGTTTGTGATAAAATAAAACTGTCTTCAATGACATGGAATGTCTTTTTCCATTCTATGCTGCTAGTATTCATCCATCTGATCAAGATAAACATATTGCTGTAGCACACTTGAATTTCTGCAGGGCATTTGAGAAAGCACTACAAAATATTTTACTTTCTGTGGAACAAATAGAACATCAAATGGATTAAAGTCACTTATTGTGGCAGCTGTTAAAGGAGGGTCATCCATAAACTCACCACTTCACAATGTTTATAGTAAAGGTCTCAATAATTATATCAAATATTTACAGATAAATGTTGAAGACAATAAAAAAGTGAGATAAATGATGAAAACATGCCGCTTCAACCAGATGTTCTAAAGTATCTTATAATTGTTTCCTTGTAATCAGCTGCTCAGTAACATGTGCAAGAGCAGGATGTTCATGCTGAACTTACTTGATAAGGGACCTTACAGTGGAAAGTAATAAGCCAGAGAAGACAATCACTTTTTTTCAACAACTGAATATCATCTCAACATGCTAACAGTGAAGTGCTGTAACAGAAAGGACTAAAATAACCTTCAGAAGTATAAAAAGCAGGACTGTCAAACAAAAATAAGGAAATTGCCTTGTCTCTGTACACAGCCCTGTCAAGATCCCTAAGAGTTCTGTGCTACTTACTTGTAAAGGACACAGAAAAATACATGTGCAGGAAGGAAGATGGCAGGAAGACAGCAAAAAATGTTTTATTTATCCTATTTTATGTCAAAAAGCTTTAGGAGCTCAGACTATTCATCTTATTAAAAAAGGTGGACTTGGCACTGGATCTGATAATGAGGTGAGTGCAGAGAAAAAAGTCATAACAGGAACCAGTGAACAGTGAGACCAGTTTGGATTTATACACCCTGAGTTGAAAACAACAGAAATTATAAAGCGCAGCTTCCACGAAATTAGAGTAATCAAGCACTGTAATAGTTTACAAAGAAGGTCAGTGAGGTCAGAAGGACTAGTGCTAGGAGAGATTTGAGTACACTGATGGACATTGTACAGTCGTGTACATTGATGCAAGGCTTTACCTCCAGGTTGCCCTCAGTTAGCTGGAGCTCTGTGAGCCCCTGTTGTACACTGAGGTAGTTTCTTGTACTCTGCACCAAAATGATCCATATTGTATAATTTGCTTATGAATCTTATCCCTCTACAATATAAAGCTAATATTGATACATGCCCAAGGCAAATATTTCATATAAACCTCCTTTTCATTGTTCCCTTTATTTTAATGACTATAAATAAATAGTTTGTGATTCACTACTAAAGGAAACCTCTAACATAAATCAAATGAACTGGAAGCCTACAGCTTCTGAGTTTTTTCTCTGGGAGCCCAGACAACTAACTCAAATGTAGGTATCTATCTGCACTGCCTATGTCTAGAGATTATTCCCCTACTCCAGGGAATTAATCTTTCCTTTTTTCAATCTTTTTTTCCAAGAGTTCTGCAGGAATTTAGAATATGTGAGGTCAACATCACACCCAGCAGTTAAAAGCAGCTTCCCAAGTAAGGCTGAATTCCTCTTGGGAGCCAAGTGGGACATTACAGTGTGTGTTGTAAGTGGGTAAAAGTTCAGGACTAGTTCCTAATATTTGAACTTAATAGCCTTTTGAAGAAGGTTAGATATTTTTGTATACATTTGATGATGTAATCTCACTTCTGCAAGACAAAATATCTAGGTTTTTTGTGCTCAGGAGTCAAAGTCAATGATCCTGGCAGATACTTGGAATCTCTTCATCTTCTTCCTTTATTGATCTCTACAGAAATTATAAATTGCATTGATAAACTCATATCTTTTACAACTTTGGTTTAAACAATGACCATGAGCATGTTTTAGTTTTCAATTGATGGCAGACAGAAGTCGAGGATAAATCTATTTTATGCAAAATAAATTATATGAAAGTAGTTGATGGTTTGGATTTTTTTGTTTGGTTTTGCCTTTACGTAACAAAAAGCTTTTTTTTTTTTTTAATATATCTTCATATATCATATTCAACCCAGGCCATTCTATGATTTGCCCTGCAAACCTTTCAACATGTATGAGTTTCTCCTTTTCTCTGTCTCTATTACCGTCATGGGCAAGACAGAATAAACGTCAAACGTGAGTGCGTCTGGATGTTGGGGTTTATTTAAGCAGCAAGGAGACAGGAGATTTCTCTACTTGATCACTTAACTCACTCTCCCTTGCAGTGCTATGTTCACCAGGTCTTAACTCCCTTCCCCCACAAGAAGGTCATGACTGGTCCATGATGCTCAGGCAGAAAATCATATTGGTTCAAGATGCACTGCTGCTCACAGTCACCCTGGGCATCTTCAGGGACTCATCTCCATGCATCCTTCCCATCTCCTAGGCCTCCACCCACTTCCAGGATGTTTCCTCCAACCAGGACCTTCACCTTCTTCTTTCTGGACCCTGTCTTTCTTTAACCCTCTTCTTTTCAGGAACACATATTTATGGCACCAGCTCTTCCTTTTAGATGCTAAGCCCCTTGTTTTCTGGGTCTAAACAGCCCAAGAACAGAAACACAAAACACGATCAGGGTCCTAACTGATGGTTCTTTCTCATGTTCCAACAGGTTTGGAACAATATTGAAATGTGGAATTCCAAGAAGTTTTCAAGAGAAAACCTGAAACACAAGATGTGGGTTATCAGAATGCAAAAGCTTCTTGCTGTGTGAGGTGAAGTTAAATGATAAAAATGACCTCAAAATCCATGTATCTATGAGCATACCAGATGTTATCACACCAGGTGTCTTTCTTTTGCGATGCAAGATCTCAGAGTAAGCAGCAGAAAATCACATTATTCTCTGCTATTTTGTTGCAACATTGCTTCCAACACTAATGGTAATTATTTAATTTTTCTTATCCATTGTCAGCTCCAAATTTTTACACATTATTGTTTATTTTCCCACCTTTAAAAAATATTATTTTCCATAAGTTTATTAACTTGTGTTTTTCCATGGTAAATACAATGTTATTTCTTTTGCCTTCCTGCTTCTTCTTGGTGAGTTTTTATGTTTCCAAGAGCTCTTTGTATTACGTTTTTCATAAATTCCTGTAGCATCATTTTTGCATAGAGTTTCTACAGAAGAACTTTAGCATATCAGAAGTCCTCTAATCATGTTCTTGTTGTGCTGAAACTGATCATTGTGCAGTTTTTATGGCTCTTTTGATAGTTTTCCACATGAAACTATGTTTATATAAACTGATTTTCAATAAAACATCCCATTAAAGCGTCATGGATTTACAAAATATTAGAAGTTAGAAGGGGCCTTTAGAGATTGTCTGGCCCAGCCACCAACACTGGAGACAACATATTAGATCTGTCCCACTAAAGCACAGAGACAAACAAAATCATCTCACTCAACCTTCAGCAAGGGCAAATTGTGCCTGACTAATCTACAATCTAATCTGCCTTCTACAATGGAGTGACTGCATAAGTGAACAAGGGAAGAGGTACAGACATCATCTACCTGGACTCCTGTAGAGGACTGAATGAAGTTTTAAATGAAAGAGGGTAGATTTAGATTTGATATAAGGAATTTTTTTTAGGATGAAGGTAGTGGGACACTGGAACAAGATGCCCAGGGAAGTTGTGGATGCCTCATCACTGGAAGTGTTCAAGGTCAGGTTGGAAAAGGTTTTGAGCAACCTGATCTAATGTGAGAAGTCCCAATCTGTGGCAGGGTAGTTGGACTAGATGATTTTTACGGGTCACTTCAAACCCAAACCATTCTATGATTCCATGATTCTGTGACCTACTGGCAATCTTCTTCCTAATGCAGTTCAGGCGGTAGCTGGCCTTCATTGCTGTAAGGGCACACTGCTGAATTGCGTGCATCTTGATGTCCACCAGGAGCCCCAGGTCCTTTTTGACAAAGCTGCTTTCAAGCTGGTCAGTCCCCTGCACTGGTACACAGGGTTATTCCTCCCCAGGGGCAGGACTTTGCTCTTACCTCTGTCAAGCTTCATGTCAGCCCGTATTTCCAGCCTGTTCACGTCCCTCTGGATGGCAGCACAATACTGTGGTGCATCAGCCAGACTTTTCAATTTTATATTGTCTCCAAACTTGGTGAGGGTGCACTCAGCCTTATCATCCCGGTCACTAATGAAGATGTTAAACAGTATTGACTCCAGTATCGATCCCTATAGCACCTCACTAGTAACTGGCCTCCAGTTCAACTTTGTGCAGCTTGTCACAACCCTTTGTGCCCAGCAGTTCATCCATCTTTCAGTTCACCTTACTGTCCATTTATCTTGTCCTTACTTTATAGTTTGTCTGAGGATGTTATGGGTGACTGTGTCAAAAGCCTTGCTGAACTGAAGATGAGCAATATCTAGTACTCTTCCCTTGCCCATCAAGACAGTTATCTTATTGTATAAATCTCTCAGGTTGGTCAGACATTATTTTACCTTCAAAAATCCATGTTGACTACTCCCAATCACATTTTTCATATATTTAAAAATGGTTTCCAGCAGGATTTGCTCCATCACTTTTCCAAGACTGAGACAACACTGACCACTCCATATTTCTCCAAATCCTCCCTCTTGCTGCTCTTCAAGACAGGAGTGATATTTATTTTATTCCAATCCTCAGGAACCTTCGCTGATGATAGTGACCTTTAAAGATAATAAAGGGTGGCCATGCAATGACACTGACCATCTCCCAAACACAGGCTGGTGAAATACTGGGACAGACTGCCCAGGGAGGTGGTAGATACCCTGTCCCTGGAAACATTCAAGGTCAGGTTGGATAGGGCTTTGGGCAACCTGATCTAGTGGAAGATGTTCCTGCTTACTGCAGGGGGCTTGGACTAGATGACCTCCATGGTTGCTTCCAATTCAAACTGTTCTACAATTCTATGATTCTACGATTCCCTTCCTGTGTGAATTAGTGTACAGGTACTTCAGGTGGGCTCATAAAATGGATATTTCCCTGAAAAGGTATGAGAGCTGCCTCCACGTTGACATCCTGTAGGCACTTCATTATTGATGTGCATGTTCTAGAGGAGGGTCCCTTCAACCCTGTTCTTGTTTTCAAGGTCTCTCTCTTCCATGTCACACATTGCACTTTGCTTGCCAACCCATTCCACCCCTTCCTTACTTCTTTGTGGTTCATCATCTCCCTTATCCCATTGTAGAAAATAATTTTGGATCAACTCGTTCTACTCTCCATAGCAATCTAGTCTGTTCACCATTAGTCTTTACTGCTTCAGTTAGTGTAGTTTATGAAGGATACTACAAACATAATAGAAGAGCTCTTGAAGTACTCCAGCAAATGTGGTGTTATGCGTGTAAAGTGGGGGCAAAATGTTTGATTTTTTTCTCATAGAGCTGTTCTCCTTAGAGCTTGCACATGTTGCCATCACATAAATACAGTCATTGTAGTGAGTGAAGTAAATTAGCCATTATATACATACGTTTTTCATTCCCCATAATGATGGTATTTTAGGTAAAATACTCTGCTGACAAAGCCAAATAATTGTTCACCTGAAATTCCAGTCATTGAAATGTACAAACATCAAAATAATGTTGTAGCAATGTAATGTTTTTTTCAGGATCCTTTCAATGACCATTGTAAAGTTTACCCAAAAGTGTCCTATAAAAGCCATAAACATTTTTTCAAATAAACCAGTGCTTATAGCTCTGTCGATGTTTGGGGTGAGGGGACACATATCTAGTTAGTTAGTTAGTTATTTTTACTACGGCCCATAAAATAAATAATGAATTGTGAATCAAAAAGCCTAAGGAGCTAAAAACCTGGAAGAAAAACAATAACACAGTCTTTACAGGAGAGGGGTTTTTTCGTGTTTGTTTGTTATTTTGATTTTATTGGGGAAGAAAGAAATAAACATGTCAGGATTCATCAGAAAGCTTACATGTAATCTTAAAAAATACACAATACAACACTCAACAGACCAAATCCACTGGAATTTTATTTCATAATCTTCAACTTTTGCAGAATCCATTGCTTTATTGTTCTTTTGTTCTGACATGAATTGACATAGCTGTCTGAAACAGTCTTGTGCATTTAATGGATACCCAACTTATCTGATGTAAGCAGACTTTCATAACATTTGTTACAAACTTGATGCCGTTTACATCAAATCCCAGCAGCTTTATTACTGCCTCAAATTGCTTTACATACATAGCTTTATTGTTTGTTATTCAACTTTCCCGTGCGTTCAGTGGAATCCACAACTTGTCCAGCAATGAACGGTGATAGGAGCTAGGAAGCTACAAGAAGGAATTCTAAGGCTGACATTTTTTTTTAGGAACACAATACAGGGCACACTGTTGTTGACCACATTTTAACCATCCAAAAGAGGTTTCCCACGTGTTTCAAAGACAGGTTTTTATTATCCACTCACCATCAACCCAGACTGACACATGTAACAAGCCTTACCATGCAGGCAGTGTCAATAATGGCAGTAGAACCTCTTATATTTCTAAAGCTGGTCATGGGATTAAGCACTTTAATTACCTAAATTATGCTTTTCTTCCAGATTTCATCAATGATAAGTACAATGAAATGGTGTATAGAAAAAGAGAGATTCATCTCCAGCTTATCTCTAGTTCTTCTTGCTTCCATTAACCCCAGCAAATCTTAATTACTATTAGTAGAATCATAGAATCATAGAATCATAGAATCATAGAATCACAGAATGGTTTTGGTTGGAAAGGACCTTAAAGATCATCAAGTTCCAACCCCCCTGCCATGGGCAGGGACATCTTCCACTAGCCCAGGTTGCTCAAAGCCTCATCCAGCCTGGCCTTGAACACCTCCAGGGATGGGGCATCCACAGCCTCCCAAGGCAACTTGTTCCAGTGTCTCACCACCCTCACAGTGAAAATTTCTTCCTAATGTCTAGTCTAAATTTACCCTCTTTTAGCTTATACCCATTACGCCTTGTTCTCCCACTACACTCCCTGACAAAGAGTGCCTCCCCATCTCTCCTGTGGGCACCCTTCAGGTACTGGAAGGCTGCTGTTAAGTCTCCCCAGAGCCTTCTCTTCTCTTCAGCCTGTCCTCATGGGGAGGTGCTCTAGCCCTCTGATTAATTTTGTGGCTCTCCTCTGGACTCTCTCCAACAGGTCCAGGTCTTTTTTATGTTGGGGGCCCCCACATCTGAACACAGTACTCCAGGTGGGGTCTCACAGGAGCAGAGTAGAGGGGGAGAATCACCTCCCTTGACCTGCTGCTAACGCTTCTCTTGATGCAGCCCAGGACACGGTTGGCTTTCTGGGCTGCAAGCGCACACTGCCGGCTCATGTTCAGCTTCTAATCCACCAATACCCCCAAGTCCTTCTCCTCAGAGCTGCTCTCTATCCATTCTCCACCCAGCCTGTATTTGTGCTTGGGATTGCCTCGACCCACATGCAGGACCTTGCACTCGGCCTTGTTAAATTTCATGAGGTTTGCATGGGCCCACCTCTCCAGCCTGTCCAGGTCCCTCTGGATGGCATCCCTTCCCTCCAGCGTGTCCACCACACCACACAGCTTGGTGTCATCAGCAAACTTGCTGAGGGTGCACTCCATCCCACTGTCCATGTCTCCAACAAAGATGTTAAACAACACTGGTCCCAGTACTGACCCCTGTGGAACACCACTGGTCACCGGTCTCCACTTGGACATTGAGCCGTTGACCACAACTCTTTGAGTGCGGCCATCTAGCCAGTTCCTTATCTAGCAAGTGGTCCTTCCCTCAAATCCATGTCCCACCAACTTAGAGACAAGGATGTCATGTGGGACTGTGTCAAAGGCTTTGCACAAGTCCAGGTAGATGATGTCAGTTGCCCTTCCTCTATCCACCAGCGCCGTGGCTCTGTCATAGAAGGCCACCAAATTCATCAGGCACGATTTTCCTTTGGTAAAGCCATGTTGGTTGTCATCAATAACCTGCTTGTTTTCCATGTGCCTTAGCATTGATTCCAGGAGGATTTGCTCCATGATCTTGCCAGGCACAGAGGTGAGACTGACTGGCCTGTAATTTCCCAGGTCTTCTTTATTTCCTTTTTTAAAAATGGGGGTTATGTTTCCCCTTTTCCAGTCTGCGGGAACTTCACCAGAGTGCCACGATTTCTCGAATATGATGGATAGCGGTTTGGCAACTTCATCTGCCAGTTCCTTCAGGACCTGTGGATGTATCTCATCAGGTCCCATGGACTTGTGCACCTTCAGGTTCTTTAAATGGTCTCGAACCTGGTCTTCTCCTACAGCAGGCAGTTCTTCGTTCTCCCAGTCACTGCCTTTGCCTTCTGCAACTTGGGCAGTGTGTCTTGGGCTCTTGCCAGTGAAGACTGAGGTAAAGAACTCGTTAAGTACCTCAGCCTTCTCTACATCCTGGGTCACTAGGTCTCCTGCTTTCTTCTGGAGGGGGCCCACAGTTTTCCTAGTCCTCCTTTTATCACTGACATACCTATAGAAGTTCTTCCCTGTTATTCTTAATGTCCTTGGCCATATTTAATAGTAGTACACATTTATTAGTAGTACACGTTTCTCCAAGAGCACAATTTGTTCTCAGGATTCTGAATGCTCTTTCAGAGAAGGCCTATATAATTATTTCTGCTGTACAGCTGTCAAAGCCAAGATGTAAGAAAAGGGAAAGCAATTTGTAAAATCACAATGGAGCAGTATCTGTCCAGATCAAACTGTGTGTTCTAATATCAGCCTAGTCTACCCATCATGTAAGATATATTCTGGTTTGGGAGCTTTTCCTTTAATCTCTGGTGGCCACCCTTCAAAAATTCAACCGTGAGGAAGAGCTTATGAAGCATTATAACAACAACTGGAATACCAAAAAGTTCTGGAGAGAAATATGATTAAAATGCTTGTCTGTAAGAAACGTGTGCTTAAGTACATTTTAATAAAGCAAATCTTGGTCTTTTTGCTGCGTACTATAAAGAGAGAACAAAATTGTGCTTATTAAGTGAAGTCTGTGGTTTTACAGCCAGCTGAATCAATCTATATTAGGAACTAACTCCAAAGGGCTGTTCCTGCTCTCTTTCTTCCCTACACTAGCATGCCAACCCTGTCTTTTATGTAGCTCCAGTGATAATAATCCAGTGAAATCACTAATTCACAAACTGATCCAAAACAAAACTAATTTTTTGTTGGGTCTTTTTCTGGTTTCATTTTCAGTCAGATCAGCAAATTTGGCCAACTCTTTCAACATTCTGAGTTAGGCAGAAGATAATAATTGAACTGTCTGCTGAATTTCCTTCCTGCTTATTCTTGTGTTCTCCATCAATGGCCAACATCAGGTCTTGTTTTGGTGAGAAACTGTAGAGGTAGGAAGAGAGGCTGTTGTGAATTCCCATCCTCTGCAGGATGACACATCGGTCTGCAGGAGAGGTTCACTTTACTTTCACTAAATACCACAACACATAAGCAAAAATATACACAAAGGCTAGTCAAGAAATATGCATTAAGCTGCCACTTCAGTAGCAAAATAACTGATCACAGAACAAAACAAACAATTGTATAAAAAACCGCAGTGTGTGGAAGTGATTCTTTTTTCTGGGCACCTAGCACAAATGAAAAAGATGGAGATAGTTATGATTATGACAGACTTAGAAAGATTACTCTGCTTCAAAGGGTGTTACTTTCAAGTTCAGATTTTCTGATATATTATTATCCTACAAAACAGACCTTTTCACTAAACTTGCCTCATGGTGTTCATTTCTGCTCATGAAAAGATAATGATTACAAAGGCACGTTGCAGTTGCACAAGCAGGATTAGAACCTATTAGGCAAAAACGTATTTATGATCATCTCATGAATAAGGATTTCACTGTCACAAGGATTTGCAGGTTTTGGTAGAAGGAAATATCGATCTGTTGCTTCAGCATGCTGCAAACCAATGGAAAGAGCTACAGACAGAAACGTCTAATCAGGCAAATAACCTTGTTGTAGAAACAGGCTATTGTACCTGTGTTTGATTGTTTTGTTCTTAGACCTTTGCTACTAGATGCTGCTACCACTTCCTGATGGAAATTTAGCTGTAGTTTTCTGTTATATACCCATGATTTTATAGTGTGCCGTTTACCATACATATACACCTGTATGAATACATCTGCTTTTGAGAACGCTTCTCATAAATAGCATTTTTAGAGTAGCAGCAGGATTCTTTATATACAATTATATTATTTGAGAAATACACGGCTTGGAGATTTCAAAGTTGTCTTACTATGATAAAATAAGTACTACTGTAATCTGGCATTTCGCAGATTGTACCAAGAATGATGTATATATCTCTATCCATCTAACACCTGCCTTAAATCTTTCCAAACACATATTCCTTATATGGGTACAGAAAAAATATCACAGTCCTGCAGGATTTTTATCCCATGAGACAGGAGAGTGCTCTCATCTCCCATCTACTGATGAGCAACTGAGGAATAAAAAGACTAAAAGGAAGATTTGAAAATAAGATATTTGGTATTCTGTGACATTTTCAAAGATGTCTATGTCCCATTTAAATCACTAGGCACATCTTTACAGCTGCAGGTGTTCAATACCTTTAAACATATTTTCCTAAAAGGTTTGTCCAAGGTCAGAAAGAAAGTCTGCAGAGGTACAAGAAATTTAATCTAGGACTCATAAATTCCAAGTTACTGCTTCATAAATAGGACCAACCTTCCTAATAAGAACAGTCAGAAAGTGCTCAGCGTTAGTAGTAAAACAGAGATTGTGCCCTAAGGGAGGTTTCATATATAACCCTAAATCTGTGAATGAGAGCTGTGACTAATCACCTCCCTGTTGTCTATATGCCTTGATGTGTTTTCCAGGAGGATCTGTTCCATGATCTTACCAGGTACAGAGTTGTGGCTGACTGGTCCCAGGGTCCTCCTTTTCACCTTTTTTAAATATGGATGTGATGTTTCCCCTTTTCCGGTTGCTGGGAGACTTCACCTGACTGTCATGACTCTTGGAATATGATGGAGAGTGCTTGGCAACTACATCTGCCAATTCCCTCAGGACCCTGAGATGCATCTCATTGAGTCTCATGGATTTATGTATATTCAGGTTTCTCAGGTGATCTTGAACCTGATCTTCTCCTGTGGTGGATGGGACTTCATTCCCCCAGTCACTGCCTGGAGATTCTGGGACTCAAGCAATGTGGGAAGAGAAATTTCCAGTGAAAAAAGAGGCAAAAAAAATTGTTGAGTACCTCAATCTTGTCCCTGTTGGTTGTCACCAGATCCCCCACCTCATTTATCATGAAGGTACAATTTATTTCCTCTTCCTTTTCTGATTAACTTACCTGTAGAAGCCCTTATTAGTCTTCACGTTCTTGAGCAAATTTAGCTCCAGCTGTGCCTTATCTATCTTGATCCCAACCTTACATTCTCAGGCAGTATCCCTATATTCATCCCAGAATGCATGTCCCTGCTTCCACTGCCTATGTGTTTCCCTCTTCTGTTTCAGTTTGACCAGGAGGTCCTTACTTGGCCACATTAGTCTCCTGCTTTCCTTGCCCTATTTCTTGAACAGGGGAATCAAGAGGTCTTGTGTGCTAAGGAAAATGTCTTCAAATAGCTGCCAGCTCTCTTCTGCTTTGTCCCTGAAGACAGTTTCCCAGGGGTCCCATACACTAGGTCTTTAAAAAGTAAAAAGTTCACTTTTCTAAGGTTCAGGGACATGTCTATACTTCTTGATTGGCCTATATCCCTCGAGATTATGAATTCCACCAGAGCACAATCTATCCAGTGTCATAGTGAGATACAGTGGGCTTAGGGGAGAAAATCGTGTTTGTGGCTGTTCTAGAGAGGTTTATGATAAGTACGAAATGAGCTATAATTATGCAAAACAGTCAGAGAGATTCTTCTGATGAAGAACAATACATTAAGTAACTACATTACGTTAGGGAAGTATTGAGTGTGATTTCTGCCTTGGGGACAAAATATTAATACAATCTTCTGCAATCTGACACATTAGTAAAAGTTCATATAGAGACTAATTGTCACGTTACAGGAGAAGACAATTCTTCTGGGAAAAAGCTGGGCACAATTCTTTTTGTCTCTGTCACTGGCTTAGAAACATCTCAGGAATCCTTTCTTGCATGCATTTTGTCTCTGTCAGCCAAGAAAAGATGACACCCCTGAATTCAAGCTCCTCTCAGAATCAAGGTAGCGTACCATTAGCTTTATTTAAACACCATTCTGGGGCACAGTCCTGTGGGGAGAGGCGGCATAGCATGATGTGGAAACACACACGAGTTACACTGGTGGCTAGCGTAAAGACATACGACAAAAGTTTGCCACTCACACGTTCAAATAGCTTGAACTGTGAGGTCAGTTTAATTTTATTTTTTGTGGCACATCCTCTGCCCTCTAAAAATATTTACACTTTCATTTCAGACTCTTGTTTTCCAGGCTCCTGGCAAATTCTTTCTGGAGCTGCTGATGTGCTTTCTAACTTGTAATTGTCATTCCTTCTAAAAGCCTGTAGACATTTTTTTTAAAATTTAAACAAGTTATCAGATTATTTTTTCTTTTTTTTTTTTTTGAGTGCCTTGAAAACTGGTAAAATACTTCACTAATGAAATTTCATTAACCTCTCACAGAATAGCATAATTATGTCTCTTGAGCTCTGCATTACTTCATTAATAGATACAAGGCATGGGAATGACCTTTCTTTTCCAAATAATGTCAAACTTTTTTATGATTTTCTAATAAATTAAAGAGTGAAAATACAAGTGACCACAGTGCTCTGTTTACTGAAACATGTCCCAATGCCCCACACATAGAATAAACCAGAAGGGAAAATCAGGCTCACTACAGAAAAACGCTATTCTGAATTCACTTTGGGAAGAACAAAAGAAAACCTTGCAGAGATAAGCACTCCTTCATTTGTGTCATTAACACAGACAACAAAAGATCTAGAAGAGAAGCAGACAAATACACGCAAAACCTGAAGGATGGCAGGAATACAGTGTAAGAAATGGTCTAATCAAACGTAGTCTTATTTCTTAAGATGAGAATATTTATTTGCATTTTACTTTTGGTTTTTTTTTTCTCAGTCACACCTCATCAGTACCTCAGATAAAGGTAATAATAACTCTTTTGCACTGAGCATGACAATTTGTTACTCCTCCTGGGCCAGCTGTATCCCTGGTGAGACTTCAACGTTTTCTAACAACTAAATTGTCATCTACAAATCCTTTATTTTCTTACTAAGTTGGATAGTGTTTTGATTTTTTTTTTTTCATTTATATGTTTATTTCTCATCTGCTGTTTCTTCAGCAGGGAGTGAAATAGCACTTTCTGTATTTCAGGTCAATGTGTTGGCATTCTGCTTTGTAACTGTGCCTATGTGTCTTGTGACAAATGCGTGGGCAACTTGGAGAAAAAAAAAAGGACAAAAGCTAAACTTTTTCCCAAGCATAGAGAGGTGCTTGAAAAGTGGACACGTTCTAGGACTCAATGAAGCCTGATAGGGGCTTTGCTTCAGCAAAATACAGTGAAACTTTGTTGTGTTAGTACGGTACTCAGGTTGACAGTGCCCTGAGAGGAAGGATTTGTGAGTTCAGTCACCATCTCCTGTTTATTTTAAGGTAATAAGTTGACATCTCCTCCCAGTATTGTGCAGTGACCCACTCAAAGCCAGCATGGAGTTCTTCCCTTGTGATGTATACTGTCTGGGCATGGCCAGGAGGAACTGTGGTTGTCTTAAAGTTGTCACCAAACATCTGATATTACAAAGAATTGCTTTTAATCAGTTGAGATGAGCAGTTACTTGTCCACAAACACAATTGTTATTTTTTTTCTCCACTGAGAACATAAAAGTCCCTAAATGACGAGGACAGGTTGAAAAATGCACAGAGATGAGGATTTCAAATGCACCAAAACCCAAAAATGTCTGAATCCAGCATTTTGGCTCAGTCTGTATAGTAGTTGGAAACACTGGCCAAACTCATTTACCCTAGATTCCAGTTACAGCCTCTGAGTTACTGTCATCATGCAAGCAAAGATGAAGTTAAGTCTTGCAAAAAGCTAGGCACAGTTCCACTTATTTCCTCAGACTAAAAGAAAAAGCTGCAGTATCAGTATGTGATCAATGTATTTTGAAAAATTCATTATTAGATAAAAACTTCCTGGCTACATCCAGTGTTTTCATGAACAATATTTCTCATCAAGTAACGCGATTAACCTAACTATAAATTGAGAAATGCATCCAGGTGCCCCTATCTTTTTTGTCAAGTGTTCTCTTCGGCTTAAAGTGCTAAAATGTTCTTGCAGTATGTAGTTTAAATGAAATGAGACAATAATCAAATAAATGCCAGTGAGGCTGTAAGCAAAACAATATTTGGGATAGTTGGCACTGCTGTTGCTTCCGTGGTGTAATGACAATAGCTTCTTGAACTGAAAAAAAAACCTGGAAGGCAAGGCCAGATCTTCCAAACAAAACACTTCAACTACTGTTGGACTGAATACCAGCTTTTTACTAATTGGGTGTCTGTTACACATAAATAACAACAGAAAAATATTTAGTGTGAAATTATGACACTTTCAGGGGAAAAAATTCTAAATCAATATAGAAGCTGAATGTTCTGCTATACAACCTATATTTTGAGATGTTTCCAACACCTCCCATAAAACCTAGCACCTTGTCTTGGCAAATGTTCAGTAAAATGCAGTGATGATCTCTGTCTATTTAGAGCAGGAGGAAAGGGATGTGCAGAAAAGTGGGGAGGGATCTAAAAAAATATAAAACAAACAGAAAAATTCTGGTTACCTAGTAAAAGGGTTAGACTGCACAGTGAAGAGTGTGTGCATTTTAATAAGCAAATCTATATTTCTGTATTCTCTTTAAAGAGAAACTCATGCTGTTGCTTAGGTAGGGCAAGAAGTAATGGACAATATGAAAATAATCCAATGCAACCTTCATTCCGCCCTTGGGAATCTGATCTGAAGTGAGAAAGAATACTATCTGACTACTTTTCCATTTTAGACCATCCATGCAGTAAATCAACAACTAGACTTTAATAACAACAGTTGAGTTGCTTTGGCAGATACAGACAGATGAGATGTTCAGTCTCATTCTGGAACTGCTCCTCTCCTCTCATCCTTTCAGCCCTTTCCTATGTCCAGCCCTCGATAGGTGGTGCCATGTTGACAAACCATGCTGTTCTCCAGTACTCCTGATTTTGCCTCGCCCAAAGAAGGCAATTACATTAGACCTTTTACTGGGTCTGTCTGGGATGAAGTTAATTTTCTTTATAGTAGCCCGTGTGGTGCTGTGTTTCAGATTTGTGTCTGAAACAGTGCTGATGACATACCAGTGTTACGGCTGTTGTTGAAGAGTGCTTGCACAATGGCAAGGCTTTCTCTTTTTCCCACTCTGTCCCCCAGGGTGAGTAGGCTGGAGGTGGGCAAGAGATTGGGAAGGGGACACAGCTTGGACAGCCGACCTGAATTGGCTGAGGGTCTATTCCATACCATGTGGCGTCATGTTCAGCAATAAATACTGGGGTAGAGGAAGTAGGGAGTGGGAGGTGGGCACTTGATTTCCAAGGTGGCCACTGCTCAGAGTGGCTGGGCATGGGTCTGCTGGTGGGAGGTGGAGAGTGATTGCTTTTGTATCACTTTTTATCTTCCTTTCCTTTTTTTTTTTTTAAATCATCACTTATTAAACTGTCATCATCTCGACCCACAAGTTTTCTCACTTTTATTCTTAATCTGTCCCCCATCCTGTAGGGAGATGGGAGGGAGTAAGGGGTTGTGTGGGTTGTGTGGCTGCTGGCCAAGGCCAACCCACAGCAAACCTATACTTCAGAGAAGGGCAGATTCATAATTCAAATGGAAATCAAAACACAACAAAATTCCCATTAGCCATGGGATGTGTGAAGAGATTGCATCATACTGAGAAACATTAAGTCATACAGGGTCATGTGAACAGCGTGAAACTGTTGATCAGCCTTGTATGACTTATTTCAGCAAATCACTTTCTCAGTGAAGGTGTTTGTTGAGACTTTGTCTTTATGATTCTAGTCCAAAGTTCATTAAAGTTAGTGGAAAGCTTCCAGTTACCATCTTGCTGCCTTAAATTAATGTCTTATGGTACCAATAACCATTTCTTCTCAGGCAGAGTCAGGAAGCTGTGAAATAATGGGACCACAAGGACCTTGGTCCTGTGGTGGACTGTGACTAATTATCAGAGGAAAAGTGTGTAGGCAGACTAGGTAGTGGCCAAAATGATTGAGTCAAAGGTCTGAATTTGCCATAAACTTCCTCTTTGGTTTAATTAGATTTGTAAGGCTTATAGGGCACTAATCCTGAAAGCAGACAGATCCACAGCACACAAAGATATTCTGCAAGGTAATCAGTAGAAGTGTTATGAAATGGGCACTGATATAAGCTACTAGGCAACTCAGATACAGGCAGGATAGCAGATGACCCTTAATGTTTGTATTTAGAGCACTGCGTCAAGTCAAGGTATCCACAGTAAAGATGCCAATAACTGAGTTTTCTGAAATATTTTTAGAGACAGTGAAGGGAACTGGGACAAGACATCTCATCCCAATGTAGACATCTGAAATAAGTCAAATGAGCTGTACCTATTCCTGCCTGTAAAGGTCTGACAGGGAGACTAAATCAGATGTAGAAACATACGTTGTGTAAGTCTAGCTAGGGAAAATTAATTCAGCCCTACTGGCTTGATTCAGTTGCCCACACAGAGGCACTTAGTGACATTTGCTATGGCTGAGGGCATCCCACAAGTCTAGATTCAGCTATGACTCCTGAAATTCATGGGTTCATATTGACTAGTACTATTTGGATGCCTCAGATACCCAAGCACATTTCAAACAACCCTAGCTGCCTGGTTAAGCAACTGAGTTGAGACCTGAGAGCCTCTAAGGTCATTAACATCCATGGAAGGACTGCTTCAGGCAAACTCTGTGACAATGGGATCTGACTCTAGAATTGTCTGTCTTGATACTATCACTACCCAACTTCCTGACCATGTAATCCAGCAAGGCAGGAATGTAATTCCATGAAGGCAGGTAAAAATGCCAGGAGGCCTGCATGGATGAACAAGGAACTCCTAAGCAAACTCAAACAAAAAAAGGAGGCCTACAGAGGGTGGAAGCAAGGACAGGTAACCTGGGGACAATACAGAGACACTGTCCGTGAAGCCAGAGATCAGGTTAGGAAAGCTAAAGCCCAAACAGAATTAAATGTGGCCAAGGACATTGAGGGTAACAGGGGAAGAACTTCTATAGGTATGTCAGCGATAAAAGGAGGACTAGGGAAACTGTGGGCCCCCTCCAGAAAAAAGCAGGAGACCTAGTGACCCAGGATGTAGAGAAGGCTGAGGTACTTAACGAGTTCTTTACCTCAGTCTTCACTGGCAAGAGCCCAAGACACACTGCCCAAGTTGCAGAAGGCAAAGGCAGTGACTGGGAGAATGAAGAACTGCCCGCTGTAGGAGAAGATCAGGTTCGAGACCATTTAAAGAACCTGAAGGTGCACAAGTCCATGGGACCTGACGAGATACATCCACAGGTCCTGAAGGAACTGGCAGATGAAGTTGCCAAACCACTATCCATCATATTCGAGAAGTCGTGGCACTCTGGTGAAGTTCCTGCAGACTGGAAAAGGGGAAACATAACCCCCATTTTTAAAAAAGGAAATAAAGAAGACCCGGGAAACTACAGGCCAGTCAGTCTCACCTCTGTGCCTGACAAGATCATGGAGCAAATCCTCCTGGAATCAATGCTAAGGCACATGGAAAACAAGCAGGTTATTGATGACAACCAACATGGCTTTACCAAAGGAAAATCGTGCCTGATGAATTTGGTGGCCTTCTATGACAGAGCCACGGTACTGGTGGATAGAGGAAGGGCAACAGACATTATCTGTCTGGACTTGTGCAAAGCCTTTGACACAGTCCCCCATGACATCCTTGTCTCTAAGTTGCAGGGACATGGATTTGACGGAAGGACCACTCGCTGGATAAGGAATTGGCTAGATGGCTGCACTCAGAGAGTTGTGGTCAATGGCTCAATGTCCAAGTGGAGACCAGTGACAAGTGGTGTTCCACAGGGGTCAGTACTGGGACCAGTGTTGTATAACATCTTTGTTGGAGACATGGACAGTGGGATGGAGTGCACCCTCAGCAAGTTTGCTGATGACACCAAGCTGTGTGGTGTGGTGGACACGCTGGAGGGAAGGGATGCCATCCAGAGGGACCTGGACAGGCTGGAGAGGTGGGCCCATGCAAACCTCATGAAATTTACCAAGGCCAAGTGCAAGGTCCTGCACGTGGTTCGAAGCAATCCCAAGCACAAATACAGGCTGGGCGGAGAATGGATAGAGAGCAGCTCTGAGGAGAAGGACTTGGGGGTGTTGGTGGATGAGAAGCTCAACATGAGCTGGCAGTGTGCGCTTGCAGCCCAGAAAGCCAACCGTGTCCTGGGCTGCATCAAAAGAAGCACTAGCAGCAGGTCAAGGGAGGTGATTCTCCCCCTCTACTCTGCTCTCGTGAGACCCCACCTTGAGTACTGTGCTCAGATGTGGGGCCCCCAACATAAAAAAGACCTGGATCTGTTGGAGAGAGTCCAGAGGAGAGCCACAAAATTAATCAGAGGGCTGGAGCACCTCCCCTATGAGTTGGGGTTGTTCAGCCTGGAAAAGAAAAGGCTCCGAGGAGACTTAATAGCAGCCTTCCAGTACCTGAAGGGGGCTACAGGAGAGATGGTGAGGCACTCTTGATCAGGGAGTGTAGTGATAGGACAAGGAGTAATGAGTATAAGCTGAAAGAGGATAAATTTAGACTAGACATTAGGAAGAAATTTTTCACTGTGAGGATGGTGAGACACTGGAACAGGTTGCCCAGGTCTGGTGGGAGGTCTAGTGGGAGGTGTCCCTTCCCATGGCAGGGGTGTTGGAACTTGATGGTCTTTAAGGTCCTTTCCAACCCAAAGCATTCTGTGATTCTATGATTCCATGTGCAAATAGCAGAGTGACTTTAAATGGAGAGGGTGCCCAAGGAAGTACAAATGACTAAAGCTCTATTTCAGTACAGAGTTTCTCTGGAAATCTCTCTAACCAGA
This sequence comes from Pterocles orientalis, assembly GCA_011057875.1. Lineage (NCBI taxonomy): Eukaryota > Metazoa > Chordata > Aves > Pterocliformes > Pteroclidae > Pterocles > Pterocles orientalis. Next base: position 524,553 of record WKFP01015483.1, read on the forward strand.
AAACAGGCAAGGCCCCATTGTTCCTACTGGTTTCATAGTTAAAACCATCCTTATAGAGTAAAATCAGTAACTCAGGTTTTCACTTAGCTTTTTATTTTTAACATAGTGTTGCATATGTGGCCTTACAAAATGGGAATTAGCTAACCCTAACTGAAACATAAGGTGAGGTATTTCAATTATCTTACTTCCATGCTTGCAGAAATATTTAAAAATGTGTTATATATTGCACTCACATACAGAAAGTATAATTTGAATAAATCTGTTCCCATAATTAATGTACTTTAATTAGAGCAGCATGTCAGATTAGTTGCTTTTTTTTTCACTATGGCATAAAAATCTATATTTAATCTTCCTAATGTTAACTATAGTTATCCTTTCTAATTATTTATTACTATAAAAAACTAGCATTGTGGTGGGTAAATTTAAGAAAAACACGTTAACTGAGTTCAGGAAATAGTAATTTGGTTTAGCTGAAAGGAAGACAATAACCAAATTCAGATGCACAAGTGGATCAGGTCACCACTTCTCTGTTGATTTTAATGGAGCTTTACTGATTTACAGAAGTGGATCTGAACCTTCATGTTTTATGGAAGAGTAACACAGTGACATACAACACACACCTTTAAATACATATTGACACCCCACAAAAAGAATATCATTAAAGGGGAATGAATCACTATGTAGAGAAATGTAAAAATCTTAGGTCTGCAGATACAGCCAGAGAAGTTAAGGTCACAGAGAGGCTTTTTTTATAGAGGGACTTTATACAATGCTGTAGAGAGTTTTGTTCTGTACCCAAAATCAATATTAGTTATGGATAGATGTGACTGGCAGATAATTACAACTGTATACTTGAAAATGATATAATATTTCATGCTTAGGTGCAAATATATTGATACGCTATTGGGCTTCGGTGATTTTTATAAAGGAAAACTTTACCTGTGCTAAAATCTTGTTTCTGGGATGTGATGGAACATGAGTGGTCTAGGGTCTTTCTCTCGCATGTATCTAAACTTGGTACCTGTCAGTTTAAGGCAAGGTGTGGGGCCAATTGCTCCAGTCTGTCACAGACTCCTAACAACACTGGGGCAGAGATAGAGGCCCCAGGGGTTGGAGGGCTTTTCAGAGGCTTGTGGAGTGAATCTGGCATGACAAAGAGGCTGTTGTACAATTCCAGCCCATTCTTCCCCCCCCACCTTAAATGGAGAACTTAGTGCTGCACTTACTGGGTGATACAGAGAGAGGAACTAGTGCTTATGGCTTGGAAGTTGTGGTGAGGTTGGTATTGGTCTCTTTTCCTAAGTAACAGGTGATAGGAAAAACAGAAATGGCCTCAGGTTACTGCAGGGGAGGTTTAGACTGGATATTAGGAAAAAAATTCTTCACCTAAAGGGTTATCAAGCATTGGAACAGGCTGTCCAGTCAAGTGGCTGAGTGACCATCCCTGGAGGCATTTAAAAGATGTGTAGATGTGGTGCAGGGGGACATGGTTTGGTGGTGGACTTGGCACTGTTATGTTTACAGTTGGGCTCCGTGGTCTTGAAGGTCTTTTCCAAACCAAATGTTTCTCTGATTCTATAAATTGTAAGCACACAGTGACCCTTTTTCAGTGTAGCCTCAGGGACAGGAACCCAGGTGTTCTCCAAAACAGGCTTATGCCTGTTACCTCCTGATTACAGGGCATCTGTTATACCCATATTGTCTCTAGACCACCTCAGCTGCAAAGGGTGCCATCAGCTCTGGCCTGAAAGGGTGTCTCCCCAGGGCACCCTCTTGGCTAGAGCAACGTTCATCTCTGCTGCAGCCCTGGGGAGAGGGCCAGAGAATGTGTTTGATACATCACTGCTGGTAAAGGGGAGAGGGCACAATTACTCCTGTGTGCATGGGAGCATGCCCTGCTGTTTAGGCAAGTGCAATATAGTCCGTTTACAACCTGCTTTTACAATATCAGTACCTTCCCTTGTAAAACTAAACCAAGAAAACGTCTGAAGTGCCCTGAATGAGTCTGATCCTAAGCCGTTTACAAGGTATGCTACTCAACTGCATACTCCACGTCCATAACCAGATCTATTACAGCAAAATAAAACTTATAAACAGACAACGTAAAATGAATTCTATGATTATCTAGAGCAAAATCTCAAATGCAACAGTATTTCTCCTAGTAAAATGACAAGAGTAACTCCATGGAATAACTGTTGTAAACAAGAAAGCCTAAATGCATAAAAGAATTTTGACATGTAATTGTTTCCTTAGTCTTATTTTGCACTATGGAAGTGATTGCATATCACACTCCAGAAAATGCAGGTCTTGATCTCTCTCTGATTGCTAACCTTTGTAAGAATCTAGTGCAGCTGTTTGACTGAGAAATCACTATATAATTCTAGTAGAAGGATATTTTCCCTCCCTTTGGTCAAGGGTATCAATGTAACACAATGAAAAACATATGAACTATTAATCTTACATTTATATTCTCAGTGTGGCTGCCTGAATAATATATTCTGTTTTTTTCTGACTTTTTTATACCGTTGCCCATTGATAAGCCATTACTTTCATTTCAACATTTCTGAAGAACTGTCTTGTGACTGGACCTGTATGATTTTGTTTATTTCTCTTTGGGACCGAGTGAAAGATCACATAAAATATCCTTTTATTGTCAAAAAGCGAACAGTTAATCTAAATTATCAATTCTCCTGAAATGAGGTATGTTTGTAAACCTTCTAAGCAAATAAGATAAAAGTTAGTATTAAAAGCAAAACACCTATTCAGAGAGCAAAAGACTCTTATCCAAGCTTTTGCTTCTTTCTTATAGGGTGTTTGTTATATAGGATATTTCTATAACTATATACTGATATTCCTTGAACACACTTAGATACAAATATCAAAGGTTCAAGCTATGTATAAGAGATTCTGTATTCAGTCTCTCTGAAACAACAGTGAAATGCCAGATTTAATAGAAATGTAGTCTTACGTAGCATAAGGGGAAAACCTTGAAGGTATTTAACCAGACACACATGAACATCAAGATAACAGTTCACAGTGAAGTTGCAAAGAAACATGAACCTATTCTGCTGCTTAGCAAAAGCAGGCATGCTTCCTAAAATATTTGCACTACTATTCCCCTGACTATACTGGCAGAAACCTGATGCCTCAAGCTGGGACTGGGAACACCAGTTAACAAAAGTAGTATATCTGTATATCTCTACACATACCTCTTTTTTTTTTTTTTCTTCACACAAGCTGTTGTCACCTATAATTCTTTCATCATCTGGAGGAAATAAATAAATAAGTAAAATCTTCAGTCTCTAGTAACAGAATTGCATGAACATTACTCTTCTGCTGCAGAGCGCTGAAGCTAACAGCCTTCCCCCATTGTTTTATCTCACATATTCATAGAAAACTAAGTTAGGAAAGATAGTAAGAAATATATGAAATATTAGGATTTTGCTGTCACTCTCTTTTTAAAGTGTTTTGTTCTGTTTTCCTTCATGCTCAGTCTAGGTTTCTTCTCTTCCTTTTTTTTTAAACAACAACAACACCACCCCAACAAAAAACAAACCAAAATTTTGATTGCTCTGACTTCCTCTGTAGCATCTAAACATTGGTAAATTGCATCAGTGCTTTGACTGTAGGGGCAATTTCTCTGAAAATGGCAGTTCAAAAGAAACTCTCCCTCTGTCTTCACCTCCTTCACCCCCACTTGTATTAAGTTATAAGAAAACACAAGTCTTAGAGGTGCTCTTTCTCCTCTTTCTGTGTCTGGACGACATGGATAATATAATGCATTATTGTAGCATATTTGGTATTAGAAGTAATCTTACCTTTATTCTCCTGTCTTCTTTGGCAGGTATTTGAGGTGCTATTAGATGTTGATCAAGAGTAAGAGCTCCAAGGACATCACTGAGCTGGCAGCAGTGTCCATGTACATGTCTTCCAGTACACACAAGTTTGGGAAAGTGATGCTCTGGCTGCTGAGCCAGGAAATTATTATCACAAAGGAACAGGAGGACAAGGTTTATCTGTTCTCTGCTCATAGTGACTATATCTTTTGGTCTGTTTTTAGTTACTGAAGTAGATGAGAGATTCCTAAGTGAAACTTCTCTCCAAAATGTAAGATGGATTTTCACTCCAAAACAAAGGTGGCAAAGGTAATTTCATGTCTTTTAGCACACAATAAAAGAGGCTTAAGTGAAGTCAAAGCACATCCTGTTTGACACCAGCAGTTACCAAGGTTCAGCTGATAAATAATCAAGACAAGATAACTTTGTTTTGTGTCAAAGCTCCTGCAAACTCCAAAATGTACGTCAAGAGAAAAAGTTTTCCTTTTGCAATAGTCTGTTCTGGGGATGGAGAGCTACATGCTTCCCTTGCTCATGCTGTGTCACTGTGCTTCTCCCACTTGCTCATCTGAACTCTTCAACTTCATGCTACCTTCTTTGTGGAGCTCTGGCTCTGGCCAGCTGACATGATGCTCATGCCGGCATCAGCTTGTGAACCCCTCCATGCTTTTTGGTAGTAGATAGATATTTATTTTTGAGGTAGATAAGTAACATGAGATATGGAAATCATCTCTTTCTTACACAGTGTCATGAATCTTAGCTACACCACTGTACCTATCATCTAGTGAAAATATGTATTAACTGCTTTGAAATAAGCTGGCTTGTGACCCAAGCAGACCAAACCAAACAGTACAGAAAATCATAGAATCATAAGGTTGTAAAAGACCTCAAGGATCATCCAGTCCAACTGTCAACCCACACCACCTAACTCACTAAACCATGTCCCTAAGCACCACATCTACACATTACTTGAACACCTCCAGGAATGGTGACTCCACCACTTCCCTGGGCAGGCTGTTCCAGTGCCTGATCACTCTTTCAGTGAAGAAATTTTTCCTAATATCCAGCCTAAACCTCCCCTGGTGCAACTTGAGGCCATTTTCTCTTGTCCTATCACTTGTTAATTTAGAGAAGAGGCCAGCACCCACCTCACTACAACCTCCTTTCAGGTAGTTGTAGAGAGTGATGTCTCCTCTCAACCTCCTCTTCTCTAGACTAAACAACCCCAGCTCCCTCAGATGCTCCTCGTCAGACCTGTGCTCCAGACCCTTCACCAGCTTCGTTGCCTTTCTCTGGACCTGCTCCAGCACCTAAATGTCCTTCTTGTGGTGAGGGACCCAAAACTTACACAGGATTCAAGGTGCGGCCTCACCAGTGCCAAGTACAGGGGCACAATCACTTCCCTAGTCCTGATGGCCACACTATTTCTGATACAGGCCAGGATGCCGTTGGCCCTCTTGGCCACCTGGGCACACTGCTGGCTCATGTTCAGTCAGCTATCGACCAGCACCCCCAGGTCCCTCTCTGCTGGGCAGCTTTCCAGCCACTCTCCCCCAAGCCTGTAGCATTGCAGGGGGTTGTTGTGACCAAAGTGCAGGACCCGGCACTTGGCTTTATTGAACCTCATACAACTGGCCTCAGCCCATCGGTCCATCCTGTCCAGATCCCTCTGCAAAGCCTTCCTACCCTCAAGGAGGTCAACACACCCGCTCAACTTGGTATCATCAGCAAACTTACTGAGGGAACACTCCATCCCCTCATCCAGGTCATTGATAAAGATGTCAAACAGGACAGGCCCCAAAACCGATCCC
>WKFP01015483.1:530618-556107 GCA_011057875.1 Pterocles orientalis
ATCCAGCCTAAACCTCCCCTGGTGCAACTTGAGGCCATTTTCTCTTGTCCTATCACTTGTTAATTTAGAGAAGAGGCCAGCACCCACCTCACTACAACCTCCTTTCAGGTAGTTGTAGAGAGTGATAAGGTCTCCTCTCAGCCTCCTCTTCTCTAGACTAAACAACCCCAGCTCCCTCAGATGCTCCTCGTCAGACCTGTGCTCCAGACCCTTCACCAGCTTCGTTGCCTTTCTCTGGACCTGCTCCAGCACCTCAATGCCCTTCTTGTGGTGAGGGACCCAAAAGTGACACAGGATTCAAGGTGCGGCCTCACCAGTGCCAAGTACAGGGGCACAATCACTTCCCTAGTCCTGCTGGCCACACTATTTCTGACACAGGCCAGGATGCCATTGGCCTTCTTGGCCACCTGGGCACACTGCTGGCTCATGTTCAGTCAGCTGTCGACCAGCACCCCCAGGTCCCTCTCTGCTGGGCAGCTTTCCAGCCACTCTTCCCCGAGCCTGTAGCATTGCAGGGGGTTGTTGTGACCAAAGTGCAGGACCCAGCACTTGGCTTTATTGAACCTCATACAACTGGCCTCAGCCCATCGGTCCATCCTGTCCAGATCCCTCTGCAAAGCCTTCCTGCCCTCAAGGAGGTCAACACACCCGCTCAACTTGGTATCATCAGCAAACTTACTGAGGGAACACTCCATCCCCTCATCCAGGTCATTGATAAAGATGTCAAACAGGACAGGCCCCAAAACCGATCCCTGGGGAACACCACTGGTGACCAGCCGCCCCCTGGATTTAAGTCCGTTCACCACGACTCTCTGGGCTCTGCCATCCAGCCAGTTTTTTATCCAGCAAAGGGTGTTCCTGTCTAAGCCATGAGTCACTAGCTTTTCTAGGAGAATGCTGTTTGGCACAGTGTCAAAGGCCTTGCTAAAGTCAAAGTAGATGACATCCACGGCCTTTCCCTCATCAACTAGGCGGGTCACCTGGTCACAGAAGGAGATCAGCTTGGTCAAGCATGACCTTCCTTTCCTTCCAAATAGTGTGACATTTAGGAATGAGCAGGCTAAATGGTTGCTTCTGCCTTAACAAGCTAGTTTCTCGTTAGCTTGGATGTGTCTACACTGCACAAAAATTACAGCAGCAGCTGCCACATGCACATATTCTACAGAGTGGTAGAGACTGAGGATCTCTAATAACTCCGCATGTTAATTCTCTTCTACTGAAAAGCAAATACAGTTTTCAGGTTCTTAGATGCTGCTCTTTGTCATTATGCTGACTGCATGTAGATAACAGACTGTAGCTCAAAATCTTTAAAAGGCAACCCAGTGTGAGGTTCTTCAATGGTAGTGGGAGTGAGGGGTAACATCCTGTTGTTTTAACCTACAGAAGGTGAGAGCAAAGCCCTCTGAGGATATCTTAATGTGAATTCGGCAAGGAGAAGAGTATTTTCAAAAAGAAAGAACATTTTCTTGGCATTATTGGAACAAAACAAAATATGTGGGTGAAACTGTGCCTGCCAAGAGTGATCAAATTACCCAGCTTTCAGGGACAAGCAAACTGTTTCTGACAAAGCTTCAGGAACTGGAACTCAGAAGCACCCCAAGCCTGATGGCTAAACCTCCCACCACATCTCTGCCAAGCAGACCTTTGCAGTCAAATGAATAATAGAGGAGACTAAAAATTTAGAGATATGATGTATCAAAACAGTGTGAATTCTAGAGATGCTTAAACAACCATACTCTGAATATGAGATGCTTTGCTGACTGCTTGAGTGCTACTGGAAATCAGTCCACATGTAGTCACCACAGAGAGTCTAATCCATGCCCATCTGTAATATTATGGTGAGAAAAACTTACTGAGATAATGTCATGGTTTTGAACTCCTGGCTGGCGGCCAACACAACAACAACTGCTGGCTCACCCTCCCCCCTGGGAAGGAGGGGGAGAATTAAAGGAGTAAAGGGAAAAGAGACTTGTGAGTTGAGGTAAGAATGTTTTAGTAACTAAACTGCTAATCTAGATACTGGACACGATGTGCATGATATGGAATAGACTATCGACCAATTTGAGTCTCAATCTGAAACCTAAGGTTTAATTCCAGGCTAGCAATTGGGGCTGTGCTCCCTCCCAGCTTCTCCTCCACCTGCAGACACTAGCACAGCAGAGAAGCTGAAAAGACTTGACTGTCCTGGCAGCAACTATAAACATCAGTGTATCAGCCTTTTTCTCAGCACAAATGCAAAACATAACTTCACACTAGCTACTCTGAAGAAAGTTAACTCCCTCCCAGCTGAAACCAGGACAGAAAGGCAGAGAACAGTTGCACAATCCTGGTTAAATTTCTATCCTGTGTGGGTCAGACATGGTTGTCATAGACGAGGTGCCAACAGAAAAGTCAAACATCTGCAAATTCAGGTTTTCAAAATCATTAGCATACTGAAAAGTTCATTTGCCCATCACACTAGGACATGAAATCTTCATGCCACTAAAAATGAGCTGTTTTGGAAATCCAATGACACAGGAAACAAATGCTCCTGCTCAGAACCTTCTCCAGCCTTGCTACAGCTTTTTTTTTTAAGTTTCAGAACTTCTTAGAACTATTTTTTCTCATGGTGCAGAATCAAAAAGAACATATTTTACTTTTGTAGTATGTGTGGTTGCACACAGCAGAAATCTTACAATGACTGTTCAATTATTTGTTCAGGTGGGGATCACCACACCTAGCTTCAATGGACCAAGATGGTTTAAACAAGTCCTCTATGCTCTTTCTACTCTGATTAAGCTCGTAAAAGCTATTCAGAGGGACGTTTATGTTCAGTAAGATAAACAACCATTTGGACCTGTCTAGTGAAAAAAAAACACTAGACAAGTTGCATGACCCAGTTATCTAAATTCAGAATGGAGGAATTTAGGTGAAATGTAGACCTTTTGAAGGACGTGAATGCAACATGGTGCAGAGCTGGTGCTGAATGAACAATATCTTGCAAGGAATATTAGCTCGGACACATCACCAAGCAGGCAAATACTACTGGTTTTGTGACCTGAGCCAATACATTTGTATGTTAACACACTAGATTTACCAGTTTATTAGTGTAAAGCTTGGGGATCTTTAACATGTCACTTCACTATGTTGTGTAGATGTGTGCTAAAAGATAGGATCTACTATATACAAAAATTTAACATAATGTAAAATATTTATACAGACATCAATCGATCTCCAGCACTGCAGGCTCAGCTCCCATCAAACTCAATGGAAGTTGCTTGAGGAAATACATAGGCCGGTATTTATTACATAAAATGAGGAAAGGATAAAATCTGAATCTCTCTGTATGGAAGTGCTATACCTAACAGCAAATAAGAATGACAGCATCACCCCCTTCTTCCCGTTACCCCACGCAAATGATGTTTCTTCTTCAGAGACTCGCTTTAAACTACATGGTGAAAGAAGCAAAACTTCCTCTGCACATTCTTCATGTATGGGATGGACGAGATATTTCATTTCATATATCATTTACTGTTTGGTGCAGTTATTTCACAAAGGCCTGTTTTGACTTTGCTAGAAATGTGAGAAAGAGTTTCCAAGTCTGGAAATTTCTGCAAACAACGAGCTGAACTGCAGCTCCAACTGATGTGAGTCATCAGAGGCCCATTGACTTCAATAGTGTTATACATTTATGTTATTTTTCTACTGGGTGTAGTTCTGAAGTCAGTGAAGCTATGTTAAGATGGTAGAAGTAACGCTGGAAATAAGACTATTTTTTCTACTTGGAACTGAATTTCATAGAAAGATATTTTACATTCTGTATTTACAACAGTATAATCTGATCAATTAATATTTTCACACCTTTCTACTGCTTTTTGTACATCTCTGTGAAATCTCATCTCACAAACTCAGCAACATGGTCCTTCAAAAACCTGATCTCAATTATCTACTGTCTAGAGCAAGAGAGAGGATAGTTATATAAAGAAGGTTAAACTTAGTCCAGTTACTGATCTGCAACTTTCAGAAGCCATTTAAGGTCAGGATATCATTCATAAAGAGTCCTTTTTTGTACCCATTCCCAAAATGGACTTCCTTATGTTTGAGACAAAAACCAATATTCAGTATGTTCCTCCTTTTCCTCTGTTATCATTTTTGTTGAAGTCATAGGGAAAAAAGCCTGCAGCTCACATATTATGTGGGGGACTAACTCTTTTTTTGGCCTTAGGAAGGGCTAAGGGAACAAAGTAGTACCTACAAGTTTGGTTTATCCACTCATGTACCATAAAAATAATGTCCTGGGAAAGTGTTTTCCCCTCTTCTTTCCCCAGCAGACAGCCATATATAAATATTGTAGGAAGTATTTGGATTGCAGATAGCTGAAAATGAAAATAAATTGTGATATTTTTGAACATCAACATTAAAAATTAATTTACAGTGGTGCTCTGAAAGAGCTGTATGAGGTGACTTGCTGTATGCTAGCAAGCCACTGGTCTTGATGCCTGATGTGACATTTCCCCTTTTTGGTTCCTAGATATGAAACTTCTAAATTTACTTTAGCATCAAAAAGTAATGATGGTTTTAGAAAGAACCTGACAGTTTCCCTTTCACCCCCATTCCTTAGGCTAAAGCTCTTTGAGAAAGAAAAAAAACATAAAAAGTTGTGGGTTTTATTTGAGCAGGACAAAATCCTAAAACAGTTTAATTCTCATGATGAACCTTGTTACATTCTTCCTACACTCATTATTTTGAAGAGGAAGCTGCAAAAATAAAAGGCTGGACAGTCAAGCTCCAAATCTTTTCAAGCATGATTGTGAATGTATTTACAAGCAAGCAATGCTGCATGAACCAGAAAACAGTAAGTGCGTTGCAAATCCTCCATCTGCCTGGGCTTGAAATAAGGACATTGCGGAGCTCATCTACAGACGGATGTTGCTATTTAATGTGATTTCCAACAAACCATTCATTAAATTCATAGCTGCACCTGATCCCCATTAATGTGTTCCTGCTTACAAGTTCTCTCAAAATAGGCTGTTCCACAACTTCTGGAAGCTTTACGCACCAGATTATAGCAAACTGCAAGAAACAGAGGGTGGATGGTGTAGAAGGGATATTTACTGTGGAGTTTTGAAGCCATGGTGAATTGTTGATTGTATATTTAAAAACTAGAATAGAATGGGTGTCCAGTCTTCTAAGTCGCTTTGAACCTCCCCTTTCAAAGAAACTTTGGTGTTGATCCAAGAACATGCAAACAACAATGAAAGCCGAAAAAGAAATGCTCTCTCTAAACAGATAGCACTCTGATTTCAGAAATCTGAAAAAGGCTACAGTCTGACCTGTCATATGCAAGGAATTAGAGCACTGATCAGAAAACAAGCGCTTCCAGGGATCTGTATGAATCTCAGTACTTTCAGCCTAATTACTTCAACAGATCTTTTCTCATCTCGGATGGTTTTAATTACCTTAACACTGTTTTCAAATTAGACATTACATAACATTAAAACTGGAAACTCAGCTTTCTGGCTTTTAACAAATATCTTGTTAAATTCACAGTAAAACAACTACTAAAATGGTAATATGTACACTGATAAAACGAAGGTTTCTTAAAATAAATAAGTCAATCTCATTTCACCTCAGCTTTGTGAGTGGGACAAAACTAAACAAAGCATTAAAGTTTATTATACTTTTAAAATTTTGAAGTGTTGGAGTCAAATTAAATAATAATAAAAAAGGATCAAGCAATATAAATTCTGTCTTCCCTATTGTATTTAAAGATTTTATCTCACTCTTCATTTGTTTATAGCTTTTCTGCACATTGACAAGAGCGTTGAGTATAGACAATCATAAATGAGAAATCCCTGCCTTTGAGATACATAATTTCAAGTGTATAAAGATCAGCCATTTTCAGGTCATTGAGCTGATTTAATATTTCAACATATATTGCTTATGAATGATCACTGTGAAAAAACTCATATCACGTCTTGTATAACATGAGATAGAACTGCCCTTGTGAAGTGATACTTTCTTAGACTTCTTTCTTTGATGTTTCCACCTGTGTCTTTTCTTCTTGTTTCCTCTCTGCTGAAATTTGTATTTTAGCAAATGTATTAGCTTTTCTCTCTTTGATAAATAAGCAGATTCTCCAAAGTGCGTGAAGGCTTTTGTTTTTTTCACCTTCTATGTAAGGCACACCTTGCTCATCTCCTTAAAGAACCTGCTGATGGACCAAAAATATTGCAGAAATTGGCTTCCTTAAATAGTGAGGGCAGTAATCCTCAGTCCACAACAGTTATGACCTTGATCCCATACCTACTGACCACCAATGTGGTAAACCTTGTAATTGTCTCTTTTTTCTACAAAATTACTGAAGCTGTACTTGTGGCTGAGCTCTGAAATCACGTAGTGAAGTCACATGGCTGTGTCACATTTGAGCAGAAATCTTCCAGCAACACTAATCTGACCCTTCTTTTAATTTCTGTTCCTGTGCCTTCCTATTACTGTCTGTACTGCCCACAGTTAGAGAAAATCTCAGAAGAGTATAGGATAGCCATTCCCAGAAGCAAACTGGAATCCCAGTATGGACATCTATAGAACTTAGGGGCTGTTGTCATTCAAAGAGAATGCTAAATATCACAAAAACTACATGACTTTGCAACTGAAATACTACTGAAAGTAGTGCTCCTATGCTACTGACATCGAAATCATACACAACTTACTATCTTTTTAGTCCTAATGTGGCTTCAAAATTAGCAGCTGAATACAAAAATTACAATTAACTTGTCAGAAATATATGTTAACGATTGTGATTTCTTAGTTGTAATCAGTTTTGAATGCACTTAATCTGGATAGTTAAATCTCTCTAGACCTCCCTAGTGCAGGAAAAAAGGATCTACAAAGGGTCATACTCATAAGCCAACGAGACCTTGTTGAATATCTGACTTAAGAGATATCCATGTGTGAGAACACACTTTGATCCCTACTGACTTCGCTGGATAGATGACAGCAATGAAAACTGCTGATTCTTGTGTTCAAGACTCTGCGGAAGTCTCTATTTCTTCAAGGTCAGTAAAAGCGCAGAGACATGACTTTTTAGTGAAAAGTTTATAGTTTGTTGTTGTATGATTATTCTTATAATGTCTTATCATGATGGTAATGATGCCTTATCAGTATTCTTTTGATGTCTATCCTTTGCAACAGAACACTGGAACAGGGAAGATAATGTACCTTCCCAAGGAGACCACAGGCTATGAGGCTGGGTAGTAAAGAGCTGTCCAGAAAGCATTAAAACAGCAGATTTAAGCTTGCATTCAGCACACCCAAAGAGCATTTACCTGGGATGTCTAATTTACAAGCCTGTCTGCTCTAGGCTCCTTATTAAAGTTATCACCCTGATGCTCGGTCTTTCTCCATAGGCTAGAGGAGAGCACAGGGTATCTATTCTCAGGTTAGATGATGCAGTTAAATGCCTGAGAAATACCCAAAGGTGCCAGTGACACCACTTATCTCAGATGCTTACATAATCCCCTTTAGGCATCAGGGCTTCCTGGGCTGTTGCTGATTCGTATCTCACTAGGAGTGTGTCCTTGTGGGTGGCTGTGGGGACATTTTGTTCTTTGTGCCTTCCTTCCTTCCTCCTCCCCCTCCCCATCACACTTGAATTTTCTGGCAATTCAGCTGCGATATCTCTTCATAGTGACATCTTCCCAGGGAGAGAACATGCTGTACATATTTGCTATGTATTTAATAGAAATCAACATTCACCCATATCATTACAGCAGTTCTGGGAGCAGGCTTTCACTGAAATGCTGAATCTCAAATATACCAACCTACTTCACCCTGTGGCATTTGCATCACAAATTCCTCCAGAAGCTGTGAGAAAAAGAGATAAGATCAGATTCTGTCGCTTGTACCAGATTTCTCTTCCCCTTCAAACTGAAAATTTCAGTCACAAATAGGTGTGGATTTCTGTGTGAATATCTATACAAATGCAGTTAATGTAACTCCCCTTTTTCCAGCAAAATGCTAAAACCACAAGTAAGTTGAAGAGTCACATTTCTAGGAATATTCTTTCTAAAAGACATTGCTTGTGTGACAGATGACCCTCAGAAAGATTTATTATCTTGTGTTATCCTGTGGCACTCATAAATATGATTTCCTTCTGGAAGTATGAGACACAGAAAAGTGAAAAGATCCTTGCAAAAAATCATTAGTCAGACTGAAACCAACACTTACACAGAAATCATAACTGGTGTTGGCGTGATTATATCCTCTCAAAGCAGTGCTTGGAGACCTCCAGCTGAAAGTGAGTCTTTGTTATGGTAAATACTGGACACAGCTATAACACGAACTTCTCCATAAAACAGTTTATTATCTAATTGACAGAAGACTGTCAGAAAAGAGTTGAAAGCCGCACTATGATCCAGAAGGTGGATAAACATCAAAAACACACTGTAAAATAAAATGAAGGTGCTCTAAATACAACAGAGGCAAAATATGTGTGTCAGAATGTGCTCTGAAGATTGCTGAGGCTGGATTGCTCCAGCTCCTCTGTTTTTAGTTTCATTAGAGGTGTCATACCCTGCTGCTATCTGAAACTAAGTCACCAGCTTTGGTAGAATTGAGCATCCAGGCACCTGCCTAAGGCCATCTGGAAATTCAAAATTCATAAATCACCTGAGTGCCCATTTTGCTAAGCTTGCTCAGACCACAGTTCGCCTGTTTTTGTCACGCTCAGCACAGGCTGTGTTAATGCACGTGACTTTGATCAAGATCCACCTGCTACGGAGCCTCAAGGTCTGCCTGCTCCATTAGGGACATGGAGCTGTGAGTCAGAGGTGACCCCAGCACATGCAATGTCACCCCCATGGGGTGCATCCTGTTTGGTGCTGGTAACAGGGGCCAGAAGCAGTGTCAGACACAGCAAGTGATGGACCAGGTCTGGGATACATCCAGGGAGCCCAGTGGGGAGCTAAAGTAGATAGGGCCAGGAACAGTAGTGGAGACAGGGATAAAACATAGGTCTGAGCAGCAACTCAGAGGTAACAGAAAGGTGTTTTCAAAGAAGACTATGTAGAGTTTATTGCTGTTCAGTAGGTCCTCAGAAATCTTGGCTTGAGACAAAGACTTAAGAAAGAACCAGTCCCCCAAAGATGTGGGGCAGGAAGATCTTTGTGTGTGTGATTTTTTCACCTTTTTATCTAACAAGGGAAATTTTAATTTCTTTATTTTTTATGTATCTTGTTTTCCTTTGTTTTCAGATAACACAGAACTTCGGAGACCAAAAGTCTGTTTTTTGCTCTTAGCATACTCTTCTTAGGAAGACAATCAAGGCCTCTCCACCCAGTGTTTTGTGGCAATGGTGGGGTTTTGCCCCAAACTTATTAATTAATTAATTAATTAAACTTATTTTCCCCAGCTCCTTGGCTTCTTTGTATCCTCATGTAAAACAGAGCTACAGCTCAGGGCATGGATACCCTACTCAAAAACTCCTGTAGCCTCCTTCCCTCTCTTCCCCAATATGGGCATTAGGTGTTGTGTAACAGGTGTTAGGTATCTAAACATCTTCATGGATTTCAGCACAGATGTCTTAAATTCACTGTATGTATCAGGGGCTGATGTCTCTTTTGCATAAAATCATATTCTTTTCTGTGAATCTAAGGCAATTTTTCCTTCATTTTCTACTGTTATTATAGGCAACTGAAGAAAACATGTTTCAAAACCTAACACTCCCTGTCATTTATTTCAGAATTACTGTATTCCAGCCACCTATTAGTCTGAAGAAAAATGTAGGCATTAGAGGTTTGTTTTTGTTCTAAATGGGTTATTTAATATACAGCTGCACTGTAGCATGTTTATCAGAATTTACTGGCAAGTCTGAAATTGTTTCAGTTTATACAGCAGGAGCCTACTCCTCTTTAAACCAGTTTTACTCCAGTGTGACTACATTCATTAGAGTGGAGTTGCTCCTGACTTCCACCTGGAGAAATGAGACAAGGATTAGGCTGGGTTGTTTATCACCGCATTTTACTACAATCACCTTTCAATCCTTGCACTGTCTACATTCAGTACTATTCCCTCTGACTGATTAAGATTAAATCATGGATGCAAATTAAACATTAGCCAGCAGAGCCATTTGAGATACATGCTAAGGAATTTATTAAACTGTTTTCTGCAAAGAAAACACTATGTTAGAACTAATGTCTTGTATATAATACTCTAATATGTTAGTTCCCTTCTATTGTATTTTCATCCTGGATCTAACTAGACAGTTGTTGCAACTCTTAGTTGGAGGACAAAAGGGTGGGAGGAAAGAGTGGTAAAAAGAAACAATTTAAATTAAAAAGCATCTTTCCTCCTTCTGTCTCCATCAGAGGCTTGTAGACTTCCTTCCCCATAAAGAATTAGGCTTAGAGGCACTGCCTAGAACTGAAACTCAGACAGGCATAGGACCTGTGCATGCATGGCCTGTGCCCACAGGAATAAAATAGGCTGGCCTTTGGCAAACTGCCTGTTGGGATAGGAACTGGAACAATTTCCTGGTATAGATATAGGTAAAAATTGCTGACAGCGCTAAAAGCTATAATTCCATTCTACATCTCTACTCTCAAGGGTGTGAGATGAACTTTTTGCCTCTAGCAACAAAGCTTCCTGTGAAACTACACTAGTAAGAGACAGGAATCTAGGCAGTGGGATTTAGACATAGCCCTGAAACTTGCATTCCACAAGTTATCCTTATTTCTACTTTTTTTCAAAAGCCTTTCGTATTATGCCAAATATTGCACCTTGAAGATGTTGCAGCTACAATCCACACATCTTTGGACACATCTGATACCCAAGGTCTGTCTCTGTGTAGAAAAGAATACAAGTCCCATATAGTCACAATTTTCCAGCTATTTTTTTTTTACAACAGGGAAAAAATAATGTTCAAGTTTAGTTTTAATTTTTTTTGTTGCTAACCACACTTTCTAAACACAGAGCAAGAAATTGTAGTGTGTTGTTTGTTTGTTTTTACTATGATCTTTTTCAAATGGGAGGTACATCTGCCCAGGTTTGGAATAATTTTCTATGTGGATTTCCAGTGTTTTTCCAATGAAGTTGGAGTTCTAAAACCTGTGACATTTTAAGTTAACAGTGGAGAAAAGAATCTGTTAGAAAAGTTATGATCTTCAATTATAATTTAGGAATAAGTTTTGAAGTGTTAATCCCAAATACACGGAATGAAATATGAAAGGAAGATATGTCAATGGTAGGACCAAAGAGGGTGAAGGAAAATAAAGTAAGGCATAGAGAAAGCATTTTACCTATCTATATGGCATCAGTGATATCAGTTGTAGAACTTCAGCTTGTTAAATTACAGGGGGAGTTCGTTTTCTTCATTTGGGTTTGGTTTTAGGGTTTGTTTTGTTTTGTTTTGTTTTGTTTTGTTTTGTTTTAGTTTGGGTTGGGGTTATATTTGTGAAAATACGCTCTGCAAATTCCAAAATTATTTTCCAAACCCTGTGTAATTGTTTTAAAATCAGCTGGAAAAAGACACTGTAAGCCACCTCAAAGACAGTCTAAAAAGACAAAGAAAATGGACAAAAGTAAACCCTAATGGAAATGTCTGCACTGAAAACAAAAGAAATTTAATTTGTCTGTGTGTTTTCCAGGCTGTCAGAGAAGGACAACCCTATGGAAGAAATGTCCTCACATTCTTCCAGAAACTGTTATGCTCTAATGCTGCCATTTGCTGTACCTCTGAGCAGTACAACTGGACAGGTGTTTCTAATAATAAGAAAAATTCATGGAATAAGATTCAGAGAAGAAAATTTGTGGAACTAAGAAGGTACCACTGGTCTTTTGATGGACATCTTGAACATCTCCTATATATCAAGACTAAGGCCAACTACACTACACCACTGGTCAAGATAATGGAAAAAGCAGATGGCTGTCTTAAGTTTTGTTCTTGAAATCATACAAGATGCTCAGTCTTGTGACTTTGGGAGAAAACTAAAACTCATTAAAGACTGAGATGTAAGCCAGTTTACAAGCTCATAGCTTTCCTTCAGAAGGTTTATCTTCAAAGCACAAAAATATAGATGCTCATAAGGACTGGAATAGCTAAGACATGTCTTTTTGGCTTTGTTTCATGTTGGTTGCAAATGGGGAGCTGATAACCCTTGTTACGGCTGCTAATCTGACTGCTACCTTGTAGATTTTTTTGTTTCAGCTACCACCTGGTCTGGCCTCCTGTTTAGTGCACATAGTAAAATTCCACCTCACCAAGGTCTCCACGTGGTCTTTTTGCAAAGAGGTGCAAGCTTGTTGCAGTCACGGTTTGAGAGATGAGCTATGTTAAATTGGGCAAATGGCTTTCAGTACAGATGCACTGCTTCTAACTACCTCAGACCATACCATGAACTCATATCTGCCTGTAAAAGTCTGTGTAGCAATGACGCAAGAGCTGTATAACCAAAACTTGTTATTTAGTTGGAAAACGGGAAAGGATGGAGAACCTGCCATTTCTCTCAAGACTTTGTTTCTTGGGCTAATCATCCCTACTATGATATTCTGACTGATTTCTGATTTGCATTTGTTTGGATTCCACTTCCAACAACTGCTCCTTGTTATGCTTTTCTTTGCTACATGGAGGACTGCTTAAGTACCTTCTATTTCCTCTTTTTGGAGGTATTTATGAACCATAATCAAGTTTCTTCACAGTTGTCTTTTTTTTCATAAATGAAACAGATTGCACTCATGAGATTTTTTTGTTTTGTTCAACTGTTGTTTTTATAATGAATTAAACTTGTAGACTTTCTAGGGTACTGACCATCTTTTGGAAATATTCGTGCATAGCATCTAGCACAGCAAAGCCTGAATTCCAAATGAAAACCCCGCGTTTTCTAACAAGTTATTAATATTGATCCAGTAAAGCTGCTGTTGAAAACTTTTTTCCTTGGAATGTATGCCGGTGTCTGTGTCAAATTTTCTCCTTCACCTTATTTTTCTTAATCCTACAGTTTCACTGCATTTTATTTTGTGATAAAAGTGCTTCCATCACAGCCAAGCTATGATAGTTGTTGGTGAATGGACTGCAAATTAACTCAAGCTCAGTTCAATTCAGAGAAATAAAGTCTATTGACTGATCATGGTTCCAGTTTCTCACTGATTCAATTCTTGTCTCATTTAAATCTTCCGTTCTTTTCCAGGTGTGAAGTGCATTTGTTATAATTTAATCACTCTACATTGTAGTTTTAGGAAATTAATTTCATAAAGATATTTTTCACTTGTTATAGGGCATATTTTTAGAATAATCCATAAATTTTCACTAAATGTATGCATATATTTTTGTATCTCTGTGTGAGCTGTTGATGGCATGAACAGGAAGTGCTTGATGTTTCAGAGTGGTGCTGCAGTGGTGGCTTTTTCTGACCCTTAGTTGGTCATTCTGTAACTAGAGATAAAGCTGTGAATTGTGCACCTGGGAAGACTTTCATACAGGAGGGAACAAAAGGCAAATTACAAAGGCTAGACTCTCAATGGATGTAAATTCAGTCCTTCATATCAACGGCACCACTTCAACTTTTACCAGCTGAGAATCTGGAAGAAATTACTAAATGTTTTCTGGACAGCTTTTTAAGATCTGCTCATTGCGTTTTAAAATCACATGGGACTAAGACGTCTGCAAAAGACTGACCCTAAATGACATGGTGCTATGGTTAGAGTCCCAGGAGAGATCTGTGAAGTGAAATGAATCTGTGAATTAGCCTTTGTGCAATTTAAAGTCAAGTATGTTAACTGATCTAGAATTATACAGATAAAATTTACTTGTGTTAAGTAAAACACTGTGCTGCTGTGCCTTACTTGCTGAAGTTACACTTCAGCATCTGGTGAAGCAGGAGGAGACAACTGGTTGCAAGGTAAAAACTCGGAGTGTGTTTAGATTTCTAGAAAGGATTGGAAGTTTCTGTGTTTGGCTGTGCTACCTGGGACGCCAAAGTGATTAAGTTGAGGTGAGGGCTTGGATCTTTCTGAAAACTCAGTCTTTTTAAGAGAACTGTTTTGTCTGCATTTGAGGAATCAGATAACGTTTGTCACTATAGCTCTTCTGCTCTACCGATGAAGATGTTTTGCAGGTGACGAGTAAGCAGAGAGCTCAGCTGTACGCGTGGGGTATCGTTCTTTTCAGGAGGAGTTCCATTACCAGACTTTAAGCAGGGTCAGGCTTCTCGCAAACTACAGAGTGAAAACCAAAACAGAATATGGAAATTGATCTTTTAAGCTCTATTTTAGGTTAGGCTAGAAAGAAAAATGTTCAAGATGATGTTGTAAGGAAGCACAGTTGTACTGCTGAGAAAAAACCTTTGAGGGAATGACTGAACTGCAGAAGCAATTGAAATCTTTGGTTCAGCTAGGATATCATATACCGGCTGGTGCTTATGGTTTCAGACTAACAAAATAAAACTCACTGTGCTATTGCTTTATTTTTTTATTTTTTTCCTTGTCAAATTTTGTCTGAAAGGGTAATTAATACCTTTTTATTTTAGTGGGTTATGTATTGCTTTGGAGTGGAAGGACATAAACGAAAAACCATACGTTCATAAAAGTTCTCTTTTTAAAGCTAGAGCATGGAATATTAGTAGTTAAGATAACAGTGGAGGGTGGGGAATGATGCAGTTGCTGGGTTATCTCAAGGAGTGTGTCTTCCTTACTCTTCAGCCTTATGCAGTTACATAGGCATATCATTCTAAATGATTTTAATAAAGTGTAATAGTAAATTTAGTGAATGTGGCAGGAATGTAATGAATTCTGAAACAATTTGAATAAACATGCAAGTTTAATGAATTTATATACTCATCCAGACTCTGAGCACTAGGAGAAATCATACGTCCCTAACTGAAACATACACATTTTCTAGCAAATCTATTTTTAAACCCAGGGTTGTGTATTTGGGGGTGAGTTGTGAACTCTATACAGACTTTTTCAATTTTTGACTCTCTGTATGATTCAGTTCCTCTCCTGTTAATTAGTTGTAATGGTTATATTACTCTTTTTTCACAACAAACCAAACATCACTAAATGCAGCCTTGCCCCTCTCCATCCTTTGCCCTCTCCCTTTCTTCCCTCTATTTAATTTTGCCATTTCTCTGTATTTTATTCATTTTTCAGTCTTGGACTATGTATTTGTACAGCGCCTAATGGAATGGCCTCTGAGCTTCTCCAGTTTCTGTAATAAAAGTATTATTAAAATGCATGATGCTGTTCTCTCAGATACATAGAGATCTTATTTCCTTCTGCTTCCAGAGCAGAGTGACCAGGAGGAATAAATATATTCACTTCAGCGTATTTGCCTGTTATTTATGCCACCCAAACCTTCACACAAACACTGGAACAAATGGAGCTCTGGTTTCCCATGGCTTCATGTACTCTGGTTTCACTGACTGGCATTTATGAAGATATCTGACTGATTCTTTGGGACATTCAAACTGTCTTGTTGCTGACAAAGGTTAAACTACCAGGCTCTTCAAAGGGGCATATTACAAGCACTTTTCCATAACATTTCCAGGTGCTAATATCTTTGTCCCCCTTTGACAAATCTGATTTCATTTGGATGGTGGATTCTGAGGATATTTTGAGAGAAGACAAGAGTCATAGAGAAGATGCACAAGGAGGTCGTATATATTAACCTCAGAGCACCATACAGATAACCACACAGCCACTGACCCTCTAGTTCTGACAGTTCAATGAATGGAGCTTGCACAATTTTACCCAGACTAGAGGCCCAGTTTTTTAATTGTGAATTTTATCTCATTGTTCATTGTTTTTAGATTGAGGTGGAGATTCAGGAGGTATTTTGGCATTGTGTTTTCAAATTGAGGTTCTGAAACTGTGTGTCTGTTGTGGTCCATAGCTACATACAAGTGCCCAAATTCCAAGCTATAATTCCAATTGGCCAAATTCCAATTACTTTTCTCTTTTGCAGTTTCTGAAAGAAATATTCATCTTCTTCAAGCCCTGCGAGGAAACAAAGTCTAAGAATCTGTCTGCTGCCTTCATGCTGTGTCTGAAATTAGGCCATCCTTCTGCTTTTATAGAGTTATAGAAGGGACTGTTGGCTTTTTGTTAGCCGTGGGATCATGGTAATTTATCATTTTTAATACTACTTGCACATTGTATCCTGTGATCCTCAGTTATCTCAGAATCTGCATCAATCCTTTTACTATTCTCACTGCAGAGCATTTCTACCAGTTTAAGGGCTCTAGTAAGAGCTCAGTAGTTCACTGCAAAAAATTGCAGCTGAAATAGGCAGAGGCAATAGCTAGCCAGTTGAAGCCATGCTGTGACAAATGCATCACATCCTAGAAACTAAGTAAACCTTGGCCAGTTGTGAAATTGAAGACAAAACAAATACAGAAGGGAAAACTATAAACTCAAGTTATAAAAGTGCTTCTAACCCCAAAACTGACAGATGATGGGAAAGGAGGAGAATGTCCTCTAAGCTACACACACAGGTTGGCAAATGGGAAACAATAAAGGAAGAGGTGGAGATGGAAGATAATAACACTTGGCTGCTTCTTCATACCAGGGATGAATTCTGCTGTGCTGTATAATTTCTTAGCCCATGTGTAGTTTCTTCCTGCTTGTCTAGAAGTCCTGACAGTTAGTGATTCAAAATGCTAAGGACACAGTAATTAGTGGGTATCTCTGATCCTTTGAGTAATTATACAGTAAAAATGATCAATCAGTGCTGCGTCTATGACTCTGATTATTCTCCATTTTGCTTTCCTGAGAAAATGCTAAAATGTTATCACTTTCTTGTGGCTTTTCATTAACTTCTCTTCTCTGTCAAGGCTTAGTGGTGCACAATTGCATCATCTTGAAATAGCTTTCTGGAGCTAGGGGTTATCCTTTAGATCTATCTTTAAGAAGTCTTTTCAGTAGACGTCTGCAGGTCTGGCTAGAAAAGTAAGCACTAAATTTCAAAAACTGGAATTTAAGATTTGTCAGCTATATGAGATAGGGTTCAGTTCTAGATGATCTGGCCGTTAAATCACTCATATAAACAGAGGGCCTCCAGACTAATAGTACATACTGAAACCAGTACTACATCATTCAAATGGATGTAAAGGAAAAACATCTTCTAAGGACATGGAAGTAGAAACAATGGTGAATTAAAAAGAAAATAATACAAATACTTTATAGTATAAGAATTCTGTTAAATACTTCCCTGCTGATTTTATTCATAGCCTTAATTAGACCCTATTAAAATGGCGTTTGAGACCCTAAGAAAGTAAAGGAAATCAATTACTTTGAATATTTCATATTTAGCTTCACTTCTGTTCAATTAACAGCATTGTGGAGGTAAAGGAGAATGCCCTGAAGCCTGTAGAGATATACGCAGGATCCTGCCAGATCTCTTTGTCTAAATTTACAGTGCATTGCACTGTAAAGTAGTGAGATAGCTTTTCTTGTTCTAAGCACAGGAGTTAGATATCAGTAGTCTGGCTCCTTAGCAGCTTACGTGGAGATCCATAATATTCTGCAGGTTCATTCAGAGATCCTTATTAATACATTATAGGTTATTCTGAGTTTGCAGTGTTCCTGGATTTGTAGTGTGCACATTCTTTTACTCTCAAAGAAATACATATATTGAAATAGTTTTAAAAATCTTATTTAAAAAAAATGAAATATTTATTTTTCTTCTTGAGTAAAAGAAAAAAAAGTAACTGTAAAGGTTTTTGTTTCATTATACGTGATGCAAAATTGTCAGTTTGCAATAGTTTCTAGGATACCAGTTATATATATGAAAGTTTCATTACCATAAATAAGAGAGAGCTGCCTTCTTTAAAGCCTACCTACGTACAAATGTCCAAGCACCAACATTTACCAGTTTGACTTTTTCTGTGAAAAACTGGATTATCAGTTAAAATAATCACCTTCCCTCCAAGAAATCAAGTGTATTTTAATAAAACATCCTAATACTGAAATTCGATACAGCCACCTTAAGAAAAATAAAATAAAATAAATCCTATTTATATTTTTTAAAATGTTTATTTCTATATTTAATCTTCTGGTAACTATGCATACCACCAACGCATTCTTGAGCTAACATGAGTTCTTGAAGCACTTAGATATGAAGATTATAAGATAACTCAGGTGTGATGGAACTTTGGGAGTTCCCTAGCCCAAACTCCTTCTCAAAGAGGGTCAGTTATGGGGTCAGACCATGTTGCTCAGGGCTGTATCACATCGAGTCTTGAAAAACTTCAAGAATGGAGACAACACAACCTCTATAGACCATCTGCTCTACTGCCTGACTGTCCTCAAGGGGAAAAATTTTCTCCTTATATCCCATCTGAATCCTTTGTTTTCAGCTTATGCGTACTACTTCCCGCCCTTCCACCACACAACATGTGAAAAGCCTGGCTCTTCCTTCTTGGTGATCTCCCCACAGTGTACTGGGAGGTGCTGCTGGGTCCCCTCAATGCTGCTTCTTCCTCAGTCTGAACAAGCACTTGGCCCTCAGCTTCTGCTCACAGACTAAGTGTCCCAACCCCAAGCGTCTTGGTGGCCTCTGCTGAGGTTCCATCAGTTTCTTGGTGTTAGATCAAAGATTCTGAAAGTCAAATTTCCATTGACATCAAAAGGGAAGCAGTTGGATTACTCACTGTGTGAATATTTTCTTTTGGGCTATTTTGTTACAGATGTATTACCTTGAAGTCATTTTGCAGGGTTAGGAGTACAGATTGTGCATGTGACTGTCCAAATCATGAAAGAAGGTAAGATCACAAAAGAGTGGCTCAGAAGTTCATGCAGTCAAAACTAGTATATTCAAAGGAGATAAAAGGATATTTTTGTTAGTGGCAGTGTTTTTTTTTGTGTTCTTGCAATATCTTGTTCCCCATTCAGAAATGCATGCAGATTTTGTACTCGTCTGCTCCCTGTTAAGTATTTTTCTGGCCGTCCAAGTTAGCAGTGTGAATCAATAGTATAATCCAAAGCTTTTTGTGCTGCCAACGGAAAAAAAAAAATTCACAGTTTGCACCATGCCTGCTTTCAAAAGCACAGCCACATATTCCTTTGTGCAGAGAGAGTAATCACTGTAAAGGTAAAGTGTATGCAATTTCCAAATGCCAAATTCTATAGAGAGAAAAAAACACTGCTTTGTGCTTTTCAGCTAGCTGAGACCCTCTCATATGACAGGCCATAATCAATAAATCAAGTGCCAGTTGTGCTGATTCTGTATGTCAGGTCATATCTCTCCATTTCAGTTTCCAGTTTCTTACAGAGTATTCACTTCTGTTCTATTGTCGTATCTTTCCACCTCCACAGTGTCAATTTAAAAGATGTTATTTTTAGGCCATAGAAATTGCAACCCGCCTGCCCCCCTCTCCTGACAAAACTGTTCTGTTGGCCCGCTTCAAAGCAGGGACACGGAAAGAGGCAAGTCCTGTGTCTCGACTCCAGCCACTGTGATATACTAAGGAGGCCAAATCCTCTGTGTGCATACCTTGTCCATAGTGGGCAAAGAGATGCCATGATCAAAACTGGCCAAGACTGATCAGTAATAAAGATTGTAGAATTTCCACTAAAGGTCCCTGTGGTGGAAATATGTTTAATTCTGTATTCCATTATCAGTTATTTACTCAATCGAGCAGTGTGACATCTCCCATCTTGCTAAGGAAATTACTGATTTGGCAAGCTTCACGATGTGGACTGGTTAGGCAGCCAGAGTGGGAATTCTCAGAATTATTTCATGTATCAGAAAGGTGGCTATCTGGGCTGTATGAGTCAGTCACTCCTTCCCAAACTTGTATTCAGCAAGTTGCTCCAAAGTGATAAGTCAAGACCATTTAAATGTCTCCAAGCATCTGCATTAATCCTGCCTCCATGTCTTAACCTCTGTGCTCGTTCTTCCCTCGCCAGAGTTCCCCATGTAACTTCAGGAAAAGTCTGTTTTGTCTCTGCTCCTCATTTCCCACAGTAAGGGAGGGATGCTAGTAATTGCTTACAGATCAGTGATGGTTTGAGTGTTGGTTAATAAACCCATGTTTTCAAAGTCATAAAGACATATACACACACCGCTACATACTGCAGTTCCTAACTATTGTAACTACAAACTTTGAAATTAATGGCATATTTATGAACAACAATGCTATTTTATTTTGCTGTCACACTTTTCACTGTGAACGAATATTCAGACAGGTAAATAACTTGGAGACGAGCCCTTTTCTGCATCCTTCAAGGACTGTCCTTCAAACAGTATTCTCAACTAGTGAAGTACATTCCCCCGTTAATCTCCAGTGCTCTTAGGAGCTTTAGGAAATTTACCTAAGCTTTGAAATATAGTGTGAATTTAAAATTTAATCATATGATTCCCACCTAGACTAACGCTTCAGTTGGGGAGAGCTTCCTAAATGTGTGTGAAGTGTGACTGTTGATAGGCATTGTTCAGGGAAAATAAAATCAAGGAGTTGTTGGGAAAGGAAATGAAGGAAAAGGGGTTTTCAGTGAAAATTCTTCCCACTTCTTATGGTCTTAGTTTCGTTTCTTTTGACATTCCTACATTTTCTGCTTTATTCTGCTTTCCTGCTGAACTGATGGTCAAAACTAAGACACAGAACAGGACAATTCTGCACTACCTTTCAATATGCACTTCCTCAATCCTTCACAGATAATCTATCAGTGTAGAAGTTCCCCACCTACTTGAGGCTGCTGCTGGTTTTACAATGTAAAAGACCTCAGACTGAAGAATGTTTCCTTTAAGCTCTTACTAGCTGTAGGGATGGAAAGAAGGGGCTTCATTCAGCTGAGGATAATTTCCTGTGTCTACCTTTGACAGGTCTCTCTTTTTTTTTTTCCTAAAAAAATTCAAAAAAACTCCATACCATATGTATACACTCATTGTGTAAATTGATGTATCATGTTTGAACGGCAAAATTTTGGTAGGAGGAGGGCCAGAGGTGTGGCTGCTGTGAAAAGGTACTAGGAGTTTCCCCTATGTCTGACAGAGCCAATGCCATCTGGCTCCAAGACAGACCCAACTCTGGCCAACGCCAAGCCCATCAGTGATAGTGGTACCACCTCTTGGAGAATATATTTAAGAAGGGGAAAAAAACAAAAAACCCTGCACACCAGCAAGTTCAGATGGAGAGAGGAGTGACAGAAACTACTTTGCGGACCCCAAGGTCAGTGATGGAGGGAGAAGGTGCTCCAGGCGCTGGAGCAGAGGTTCCCCTGCAGCCCGTGGTGAAGACCATGGTGAGGCAGCTGTGCCCCTGCAGCCATGGAGGTAACAGTGGAGTAGAGATCCACCTGCAGCCCATGGAGGACCCCACGCCCGAGCAGGTGGGTGCACCCAAATGAGGCTCTGACCCTGGGGGAAGCCCACACTGGAGCAAACTCCTGACAGGACCTGTGACCCCATGGAGAGAGGAGCCCACATTGGAACAGGTTGGCTGGCAGGACTGGTGACCCCATAGGGGACCCATGGTTGGAGCAGTCTGTGCCTGAAGGACTGTGCCCTGTGGAAGAGACCCATGCTGGAGCAGTTCGTGAGAACCACAGCGCTTGGGAAGGACCCACATTGGAGAAGTTCATGGAGGACTGACTGCTATGGGTGGGATCACACACTGGAGCTGGGGCAGAGTGTGAGGAGGAGAGAGTGGCAGAGACAACATGTGATGAATTGACCACAACCCCCATTCCCTGTCCCCCTTGTGCTTCTACAAGGGAGGAGGTAGAGAAAATTGGGAGCAAAGTTGAGCCCGGGAAGAAAAGAGACGGGGGAAGGTGTTCTAGGGTTTAGTTTTTATTTTTCTCATTATTCTATTCTGATTTTACTGGTAATAAATTAAACTAATTTCCCCAAGTCGAGTCTGTTTTGCCCATAATGGTAATTGCTGAGTGATCTTCCTGTCCTCATCTTGACCAATAAGTCTTTCGTTATATTTTCTCTCCTCTGTCCAGCTGAGGATGGGGAGTGATAGAGCAGCTTTGGTGGGCATCTGGCATCCAGCCAGGGTTAACCCACGGCAATTACTGCACTGTTGATAAAACCATTACTTTCTTCGACACAAAAATTAAACAACAAAGAGAACACCCACCCCCCCCTTTTTTTTTTGTTTTGGTGCCAACAGAAAAAAAAAGCACATAAAATGATGATTCCTCTTCCTTGTAACAAAATCTTTCCATATGATGAGCTCCCTGGAGCTCTAAGGATTAACAATGCACACTGAATGACCTGAAAGTCTTTTAATTATAGCTGAAGAGCTGCAGGCAAGCATAAACATCTTCAAGCCAGACAGTAATTCATAATATTAAGGTTAAATGTATGAAATAACACAAACTTTTTTCTTTCTTTTTTTCCTAGCAGAGATACCCAGACATTTCACATTTTATGTTGCATGAAAGAAAAGTAATTTCAGTTTTTTTACCACTTTTAGATTTAAAAACGACAGGGCTACATCTTGCCATCGTGGTATGCAGGTGAAGTATGTAACAGTCCTTAGAGTATAACACAGTATAGAAATAGTGTGATACAGGCAATAAGATTATTCCTACAGAGGTAGCAGACAGCAGAACCCACATTTTTAGGACTCTATCAGTTCACCTGATTGGTAGGGAAGCTATGATTTTGCTAGCAGTGGTCACTGGGTGGCTTACTCTGTAAAGTAAAATAGGGTAAATTATTGACAAGTATTGCTAGATGTTAAAAGAATAAAGACAATATGTTATGGAGTAACAGGAAAAGTTAAAAATATGAAATATGTCTTTGACATCTAGAATTTGAAACTTACCAAAATGTGTAGTGTTAGAGCTGAAGAGGTCAGAATTATAAAATAAAAATAAAATATAGCAAGGTAAATTCCTCCCTGAAAGTGTTCAAGGCCAGGTTGGATGCAGCTTTGAGAAACCTTCTCTAGTGGAAAGTGTCCCAGCCCGTGGTAGGGGGGGTGGAACAACATGATCTTTAAGGTCCTTTACAACCCAAACTATGCTATGAAATGTTTCAATTACTAGATCTCTCTCTTCAGTGAGAATCATATTCTTAAAAAACTGAAAGGGTCTTAGAGGACATGCTCCAGTTGAAATAGAGGTCAAATGTTGTTTTCAGGGACTCTTCATTACCTCTCTATTTGGAGAATCTGGCAGGTGATCCTTTAAGGGAAAGGATTTTTACAGAACTTGTGCTTAGTGATTCCTGAACATATGGAGCATTCTGTGACATCTTTTTTGACTTCTTCCCCTTCTTGTCCAAATTACTAGATGTCTTTGAAACATGGATCCTCACATTTCAGGAAACATGATATATTTCTAATAATAGATTCTCAGAGTAATTTGGGACATTGTAATCTCTTAAAGTAGTTAGACTCTCTACATTAGGTACATCAGGTCTGGTCTTTAATTGTGATATAATGAACTTCAGATGACTTCTTTTTTTTCTGTCTTCTGTGAGCTTTCATTACATAAAAACGAATCAGTAACCTCCCTCACATTTCTATTCATTCTGTAAACATAAGGCTATAGAATGTCTCTTTTCACAGAATAGATAAGAGGACTTTGTCACTCATGAGCATTAAACTGTAAATCATATTTTGCTTCACATGGCCTGGAAGCAACATAACCTGAGATCACTATAATGTTCCAGAATTGAAAAATATTCTTTGTGAAATGTCTGTTTCATATTCTCTTTTTCACCAGCAGAAATCAAAACCGTACAATGGAGGACATTTTATTGTACTATATTTGAAACTACTAAAAGAAAGATATCTCATCTGTCCATGCATATAACCAAACCGTAAACTGAACTATGTCAATTAGTATTTCTGAAATAGCAAAAGAATAAAACAACATTAAATATAACTGTCATTACAACTGGAAACGAAGGAAAAATATTTTATTTAGAGAGCATGCAACAGCACAAAGACATTTAAAAAAATGAGCACAACAGTGGCTAGGTTTTAGACAGCAAGCTCCTACACAGTAATTCAGAGCTCTCTGAAGAACCTCTGGCACCTGTGTAGGGAAAAGCAAAATACCTCTCAGTGTGTGTTAAGAAATATCTTTATCCTGAGAGAGGTGATAGCCACAAGCCAGCCAATGGGAGAAACAGACAAATGACTGGGTCTGAAAGTATAAATTTTCTGGAACTTACACACCTGCAACAAAAACCCTCTAATATCTGCAGCACAAACCTCCTAGGTATATATCAGCAACAACTCATCCGAAGGACTGAGAAAGTTTCACTCTTCTCCCTAAAGCACATTGGCAATCAGCCATACCATTGTTCAACTTTATGTCATAGTCTATCATGACTTTACCTCTCAAGTTCTGTCTTCCCTATTTTCCTGGACCTAGGTAAGTAAGCCTTACTACATTAACTGTATTCACTTCAATATATGTATTTTTTTTTTTTACTTACAGTATAACACATGGAAAAATGCCAACATAAAGCAACCTGAAGAGTAAACAGGCCTATGCAATATTCCAGAATCCAAAGACAATGAAATCCAGTTCTTCGCAATTGCAATATGCCATATTTCAGAGTTGTAACTTAGGCTACTTAAAGAAATCCTAAAACATTATTCATCTTCCAGGCTGAGCACTAGAAATGTCTGCTCAGTATTATTCTCACCAGGGAAAGCTACACAGCTAGATAGGACAGCTTATTTACAGACAACCTATTTCTTTTTTTTAATAAGTTCCCATATCTTATTTATTCAAACAGTGTTGGAATAATCTAATCAGTGCTATAATTTTAAATGTTTAACTTCAGTTTGTAGCTCAATATGTTCTGTAACTCAAAACAAGTTCTCTTATTTAAGCATTGTAAGCATAAGGCCCATATGTGTGTTTACGCTGTCTGCAAGACTGAGACTACAACCTAGATGCTGATATATTACCCCAATAACACCTGCCTTCAGTGAGCAATTTGGTCTCACTGCTTAGTCCAGTACCTCTTATTTTCTGTGCTGTTTCTAACTGTGCTGGGTGCCTGTAGTGCGGATTGTGTAGACCACAGCCTGGCAACATACACTGAATAGCAATAGCCTCTCAGCCTGCCTCGCGAGGTCGGCTGCTGTGAGAAAAGCTTGCAGGGTCAGTAGAAGAGAGGATAAGAACAAACCTGAATCTGATGTTCAGTGGTTAGATGGAAAATCTGGGACAGGGCAGGGCAGGTTTCCAGTCAGGCATGTGTCTAAGTCCCAGTAGAACTTAAGTGCCTTGTTGAATCCAAACCTTAATTAGAAAATGTCCTTACCAAATGTCAAAATGTTCCTTTTCCCTTCATAAAACATTAACGACCACTGGAGATAGAGAAAATGAGCATCATAATTTCTCTCTGTCAAAGTAGCAGGACTCCAGTCCTCATGGTTTCCCCTGTACTAGTGTGCAGGGGGACTTGCATACAGAGCTCAAACAAGGTAAATGCAGTCTCTGTTTCTTTTTTGTTGCCGTTGTAGTTTGGGTTGTTTTTTCTTTCTTTCTTTTTTTTTTTTTTTTTTTTTTTTTTTTTTTTTTTATTTTTTTC
>WKFP01015483.1:564168-576916 GCA_011057875.1 Pterocles orientalis
TTTTTTTTTTTTTTTTTTTTTTTTTTTTTTTTTTT
This sequence comes from Pterocles orientalis, assembly GCA_011057875.1. Taxonomy (NCBI): domain Eukaryota; kingdom Metazoa; phylum Chordata; class Aves; order Pterocliformes; family Pteroclidae; genus Pterocles; species Pterocles orientalis. The sequence continues at coordinate 564,204 of WKFP01015483.1, forward strand.
TTTTTTTTTTTTTTTTTTTTTTAACTGATGCTGAACATCACTTCTGGGTCACAGTGAGAAGTCTAAAATACTAGAAAAAGATATGGTACTGCATGCACCAAACACAATAAAGGTAACTAGCTCTCATGAGATTCTCTTTGAACCTTACGAATTGCTTGTGGAAATAATATTAAGCACCTCCACCTCTGTAAACATGTCCTTATGTTATAAGCAATTTTCCTGTAATAACAGTGTCAAGAACAAGTACTGTGATTTCATAAAATGCTTTGTTGCTATTAATGTGTTATCCTTTTCTTTAAACATTATAACCCTGAAGGAGAAGGAACTTATTCAAAAGCGCAAAAGTTGCTGAAGGACTTCACTTAAGTGAAAATACTCCATACATTAGACCCTCAACTGGTCTAAATTGAAACAACTCCTTTGAAATTATTTACACTGGCTAATCATCTGGCCCATATCATTAATATTTTGAAGACCACCCAATAACATGAGATAACTCACCACCATTCTCACTGACTCTAGCAGGAGTTGTAGATGGCTGCCACTCCAAACAATAAAGGTTTTTAAATAGCTTCATATTGAATACCAAAGTACAGGAACAATAAAAAAAAGTGAATATTTTAAAAACTTGACCCATTTGATTCAGTGACAATGTCCAGAGGTGCTTACTATGTAATACAAAAGACAGTGATCAGTTTCCCTATCGGATGAATAACATATTAAAATTTTTTGACCATTTTAAATGTGACAAAAAAGAATAATTGAGAGAAAGCTGCCCTTTACAGTGAGGTAATATTATTCCCCCTGTCTCCTTTGAATTAGGGAAAGAGGAAGCTTTTAAAGCAGTTATAATCTAAGGTCTCTTAAATATAGACCTGAGCATCTTTTTTTTCAGAGCATAAATTTTTCACTAGCAATGGCATTATAGACATCTTAAAACTGCTTTGATAATTTGACCTTATTTCACTGAATAATTTTCAAGCAAGGGTAGGGAGAGAACAAAAACACAGTTGCCAGCTGAATTCACAAAGGAACTGGAGCAGAGATTGGTTCTCTTTTATCTAGTGACCAAATGACTGCTGACCAGCCTGTGAGGTACGAGTCCCAGTTCTCTGTAAATGGTTTGGAGCTCTTGTCCCACTGCTCCAACCCCTCTGCTTTTTTTTTACGTTTACAGTGTTTCTTCATAAAGCTGTGCTCCTTTTCATGAAATACTAACTAAAAAAGGGACCTAAATCAAGGCAGTTTGTCCTTCAAGGCTGTGTCTTGAATGATCAACATACATTGCAGAATGGACAGTAAAACAGACGAACAAAGCAGAACAGCTCTGACAGGAAAGAATGAGAGGCACCTTCCTTAAACATCTCCAGTTGATGGGTTTGGAGCCCACTGGAGACAGCACCATCCAATTCCTCTGTCTGAACCTACAGAAGCGTCTGAAACAAGCTTTCCTGTATCCTCATAAAACCTTCTGAAGTGTCTGCGGGTCTCTCAGTCTCTACTAATGACTCTGTCCCATTTGCTATGAAATATTTAAATACTAATTGAGTCAGAGACTTATGCAACAGCTTTATTGTCACTTGAGATCATGAGGTTAACTTCCCTCCCAGAATAAATGAGGGCAGAACTGGATTTCTCACTTTCTAAAAAACATGTCTTAAGAAGGACATCATGGACCACCATTAGCACACTACAGAGTCAAATTTTCTTCTCTGAATTTTTACTGCAAATCTTCATCTATGAACTAGTTCACTTTCAGCCATACAAAACATATTTCCTCATTGAAATATTACAGATTTGGCAGGAAAACACATATTCATGCATACACACAGATACTTTAGTTTTAGATGGCATGGACTTTTTTGTTTATTTGTTTTTGTCTCAGCAGTGAAATGATGGAGTAATTTATTCACTATCCCACTGAAAATAGCCTTTTCAAGTTAAGGAGAAATAGTCAATTAAATTTTAAAAAGTTTTATTTAACATAATTTAATGTATTAGACCTTTTTTGACCTTGGATTATTTAAGATGTTCTTAACAGATGAGTGTCTGGCTCCTTTGAGAGACACTTAAAACTTGAGATTGAAATCCATAGCTGGGTCTGACTCTCCTCAGGCAAAAGGACACTTTCAGTCATTTGTGCAGGAAACAGTCCTTTGCTTGGCTGGTCCCCAGGCCGTGAAATGAACTCCAGCAGGATCCTGGGCCTGTCACAAGCATCACTACTTCCATTGCTAGCTGAAAGTGCACAACTTGCTGTCTCTGACAAGGAAATAGACCAGAGGGCATCTTAAAACAACAATTAGGAAAAAAAAAAGAAAAACAAAGGGAAAAAAAAAAGGGAAAAACAGACAGAAAAAGAAACCTAACTGAAAGAAGAGACTACACAAACATCTTTTCCCTCCAGATAAGATTAGAGTGGAACGAACTCCATATAGCAGATGTTTGTTGTGGCACTTAATGTACTACAGGAAGGTGCTCAGATGCCTGTGCCTTTGCAGAGCAATTGTAAAATGTTTCTTGGCGTGCTTGGAGACTTAATAGTATTAAAAAAGGCAAAGCTATCAGATGTAACAAACCAACCTGGTATGATTTTTGGCAATTTGTTATTTCATATGGTGCAAATAATCATAAAATAAAATGGCATCTACTTATAATTTTATAGTAATTGCTTCTATAGCAGTTGCCAGTTTTTCCATAATAACTTCACGTATAATTAGTACGTAATCTTCAGGCATAAATAACTCTCTAATTAGTCTGTAATCTGTAATTATAATATATTTACAGACTAGTTATTTGCTTATTTGGACTCTGTAAAATGAAATATATTCCTGATAAAACACTGGAGGAGAATTATGTAGATCTTGTGTTTGGAGATCATTCTTAGAACTGTCAGAAGAAAGTAAACAAGATATTGAAATTAGAAAGTGTTGATTAGTTGCTACATGTCTGTGACAATGGATGATAAAAGAGGAAATGCAAATTAAGAAAAAAAAGATCAACAGAAAGATTTACTGAAATCAAACAGGCGGTTCTCAATTTCATGTGAATCCAAATAACAACGAGCTCTGGGATGAGAAACAGTAACCAAGGGCATCAAGACACTGTTTTGTTTCAGCTGTTTCTTTTAGGGCCTGGTGTTGCCTTACCTTGTTTTGCTTTGCCTTCCATCTTCCCTTCCCCTTTACCTCCCTTTATTTTCCTTTTCCTTTTTTTCCTTTTCCTTTTCCTTTTCCTTTTTTCAATGAATCACAGAAACAAAAAGAAAGAATAATGCTATTTGTTAATTAGATAAACATCCCACTGGCACGAAATGCATAAGCTACTGGATCTTAGGAGAAGAAAGCTTCAGATGAAAGTGCAGTCTGGATGAGGCTTTGAGCAACCTGGTCTAGTGGAGGGTGTCCCTGCCCATGGCAGGGGGATTGGAACTCGATGATCTTTAAGGTCCTTTCCAACCCAAACCATTCTATGATTCTATGATTCTATGAAACAGAAAAATCAGAAAAAAAGCAGGGCTGGAACATAGGTTGAAAGCTAATGAATAATTCTCCATACCAAATTAACTCCAGAATCTGACATTCCTGTGAATGGGTGTTATGAATTAGGTTCAAGCTCCCCAGAAATGTGAAAGGATTTCTTGGTAGGGAGAATTTCATAACTAGAGACAGGTTCTATACTAGAATACCCAGACAATCAACAAGTTTAAAGAGGAACATGAGAAAAAACATCTCTGGAATGGAATTGGAATCACCATGAAAAAATGTATTAACTTTTTCCTTATTTCACAGAAGCACAGAATGTCTGAGGTTAGAAGGCCCCACTGGAAATCATCAAGTCTAACTCCCATGCCCAAAGCAGGATCTGCTCGTATAGCCTGCTCAGAGCCACATCTACTTGGATTTTTAATATCAAAGGTCACCCTCACAGTAGAAGCTTTTTCTTACATTTAAAAGGAATTTCCTGCATTTTGTGTCCATTGCCTCTTGTCCTATCACTGGACACCACTGGAAAGAGTATGGTCCTTCTTGTTTCCCTTCACTCACCTCAGCAGATTCAGCCCTAGGTGACCTTTGGTTTTCCTAATCCCGTCCCTATGTGCTTGAATAGTGTCTCTCTTTTGCTCTTGGGCAATAACCTTTTTTTCACCTCTTGTATGCTTCCATTTTCCTGGGAGCATTTCTGGGTTTATCCTTGCAGGCTACCTGCCACCTTTGCTTGATCTTCTGATTGTCAGGATGGTCCAATCTGGATCTTAGAAGAGATGATCCTTGAAAATCAACCATTGGGCTTGATCCCAAAGTGAGACAAAAATTCAGAAACTCAGTTCTGATCTTGTTATTGCTTTTTTACATGGCTACAGAATTTTTTTGAACATACTAATTTAGACTGCAGCATAAACTCATGAATAAAGAAAGAAAAAAAATCTGATAATAGTGAAAATACATTCTATATGGTGGATGGTGATATACGAAGAAATCAACATGAAACTTTTTTTTCTTTCATTTAATGTTATTAAACAGATATGCTTATATAAAAGGTTTGCACTTTTTTAAAATATGAACTTTTCAGGAAAAAAGTAATTAATTTCCTTTGGAAAATAAAAGGTCCATTCATATTCAGTAACAATTGTGTAAGAGTTTAATTACTGGTGACCAACACTGTCGTTGTACTTCTTCATAATGGTCAGATAATTTTGTCCCATTGACTGAAAAATACAGCTAAGATAAGGAAAACAGAAGACAAGCAATTTTATGTTCTTGTGCAGTACTCGCAGTCTGCATGTATAAATGTGGTATGAATGCCAAATAGAGGATGATCATACTCCCTTGTAAAGCTGCACACAGGCATTTATTCCATATTGTTGTATTGCATGGCATGCACGAGAATTGTCTGACTTGTGAAGAAGACACAGTCAAACCAGCTATTCTTTGTGTCTGCCCTCAAATTCTTCTTTCAAAACCACCCCTGTATGCAACACTGTAATCTGAAAAATAAGAGCTAGAGCAGATAAATTCTAAGAGGCCAAAATACCACTGAGGGTGAATTCTGTCAAAAAAAGAGAGGTGAAAAAGGAAAAAAAAAATCATCCTAACATTTATCTAAGACAACTCATAAGACTTCAGTCAAAATCTTCCTTAGGATCCAACACTAAAGCTCTTTGCCCTCCATCTTTGCTGAGCTGACATGGAGGCACTTTAGATTTCAGAATCTCCAAAACAGGCAGCCCTGAAAAAGAGAGTTTTGAAAAGACAACTTTCTTTGCTATATGCATCACTTGTATAGATGATTTCCATTAAAATGCAACTAAATCAGCAACTAGACCTTTTTAATTTCCAGAGAGCATTAGATTTAGGTTCCAGGGCAGCCTCACACTGATCTTCTTATCTCAACTCATCAGAAAATCCTGAACAAAATGCCCTACCAATGAAAATTCTTCCCAGGTTTACCAGAGCTGGGCTATTGAACAGCTAGAAATAAAAAAAATGTTAAGGATATGGATGATGAGGAGGTAAGCAAGAGCTTCTTCAAGTCAGGATGTCCAAATAACATAGGAACTAACTATGAAATATCACACAGACTGCTGGTTATATTTATGTTTTATAATTAGATTATCATTGAGCAGACAAGAGTGAGAGATTGATCTTCCTCACTCTTAGATGAGTTTTTCACACAGCAGGCTTCACATTTCAACCTCTAAGTTCATGTAACTTTCCACGAATCCTGCTTTGCTGTGGTCCAGGTTGAATAAGAGGTTTGGAGGGGATACTAGTCACAGTTTGTCTTAAAAATTGCTGAAGGAGTTCAGGTATCCATGAATCTGGAGATCATGGGGCAGGGCAGATATCTTGGTACTTATACCAGCTTGTGTGCAGAATTTTTGGTAAGGGTCCCACAAAGAGAAACTGTAGCAAGCGCAGTGGATCTGAAATCTTTTGCTTTCATTGTGGTGTCTGGGCTGCTTTTTTACGCTTTCCCTTGAATGTTCTTCTGCAACAGGGCAAACAGATAAATACTATGGAAAGTTAGAGTTTTGCTGGATAGGCAGGACAACTTTTAAGGATTGGATATAAATCCAAAGCTATCAGAGTATTTAATTTTTCAGACTCCTTGAATTAACATTCATCATACCATAACATCTCATTCTCTACCCACAAAAGGTTTGCTTTTACAGAGATGTCTCTTCCATTTCTAGAAGTTAGGATCTTGTTTGTTATAAAAACTCATAGCTGTCATCCTTGCCAAAAGAAAAAAAAATCTGTTTTATAATGAACCACGTTATACTACGAAAAAGAAGAGAGAAGAAAAAAAATCAAGGATAAACTTTCATATATCATTTCTATAAAAAAATATCAAAATTCACGTCACTGATTTAAAAGGCTGCCAGCTCGTTTAAGCCTCCAACATCTTAGATCAGTTCTGCAAGCGAATCACAGTAGACTAGCAGGCTGCTGTTTGCTCCATCCTTAAATATTATTTAAAGCTGCCTCCGACCAGTGCTCCAGCTCTCAGAGATTTAAAAGGAGCATGAAACAGCTGTTCATTCTTCCGTTTCCAAGAAACACATTTCGGATGATCCATGCTTTCATTTAAAGTTGAAAGCCTCAGAATAAATATGCCTTGTAGGCTAACCAAAAGTTAATTTGCTATCAGTTGCCAAGGCAGCCACTTGCCAATGCTCCCAGTTTTAGCAAAATGCTGGGCAGAGACTGTAGCAAAAATAAGGGTGAAGTAGGACTGGGATTCATGAATAGTATTACCTCAGAGAAAAGCACCATTTTGAAACAGACCCTAATCCATCAGTAAGGAACAGAGGAGTTCCAAAACCACCTTGGAATTACATTTATATGCAACTGTGTGGAACAAATCTGATTATATTCACAATTATAACACTTACTTTTAGCAGAGACATACTGCTAAAATGCATGATGTAAACCACAGTACGAGGAGTGAGAAATGAATTCAAAGACTGCCGGAAAACAATCTTTATCTGAAGTTAAAAATGCCAAGAAGGAAGAAAACTATTAATTTCAAAACATTGTTCGGAGGGAGGTTCTTTTTCTTTGTTTTGGGTGGCTTTATTTAATTTTTTTTTTTTTTGATCACCAGGTTTGTGAATTACTTCGCTCAATGAAAGCAAAATTTCCCTACAAGGCGGAGGGAATATCACTGAAGGAAGATTTATACGACACAGCTGGATGAGAAAATGAGACCACAAGAAAAAGAACAAGATCTGCCCAGTCACTGGTCAGGAGCACATGGTCAGGAGGCATCACAAAAGGGAGTTAACACAGACTTTGCCATGCTTGAACGACACATGCTGCTTTATCACAAAAATGTGGGATTTATCTCACTTAAAAGCTGATCTAAACTAGCACTGCAGACTTTGTACTTCAGAGATGGAAATAGGTAGCTCCAAAGACCCCTTGCCTTAGGTACCTGTTACAAGGTGCGATTATGATTTTCAAAATATTTCTATAGCTTCCTTAACTATAGAAGAAGCCTGTGGCATTTGCTTACACTGAAAACCTCAATCTTAAGCAGCTATGATTAATGGAGTAAAATCCCACCCTCTATCTGTACTGAGAAACCAGCTATTGAGAACTGAAGTTTCAGAAGAGCATGAGGCAAAGTACTATTTTAGCTATAGGTCGGTTAGTGGTGTCCTTCCGGTACTACATTTAAGCAGTTATGTTATCCTAAAAACACTTACTACTTAGTACCTTCTACAGCAAGCAATGCTATCTGCAATATTTTGGAAGGCTCTTAGGAAGGTCACAGGGGAGAAATAATGAATTTCTTTTATGATCTTGGTAACATGGAAAGTCCTGTTTTATTAATAGCTCTTATGCCCTGTCCAACTCTTCTAAATGCTTGCGCACTTGAGGGGAATGGGGAGAATTCTTGCTTGCCACAGCTAACTTAGCCTTTTCATATCCTGACAGCCAATATATGCCTCAATGTAAATCCAAAACCACAGGGAACTATTTTTGCCAAAACCTCCTGATCCAAGAGTTCTTGCATCTATTGCAGAAAGCCATTTAAACCTGACAGAGTGCCTGCAACACATCAACCAAACATGTTTTACAATTAGTTGTTGATTTCCATGGTGATTTCTCAGATTCTAAACCCGTAACCCCATCATGGAAGTGCTACCTAAGAAAACATCTGAGTTCCAAAGTAACCCCACATGCCGTGGCTGCTGGCAGTCCCTGAATGTGAGAGGGCAATCTGTCTGCATGTATGCTGCTCTCTAGGTCACTTCCAAAGTACAACTTAGAAAAAGATGTTCCCATTGGCAATATTATGAAAACCTCAGCAGCCAAGTGAGTGGCATCTTTGCCTGAACTTGCTGAGATAACAAGTCCACACTGAGAAAGCAAAGTCTCCTGCCACAGTTACCTTAAGACTTGATGTGATGTCCCCCCTACAAAACCAAGTTTATCCAACAGTACAGAGCAGGACCATTTACCTCTTTAATTCTCTCCCCTATCATTGGGTGGGGGCAGGGACTGTGTGAGCGGATGTGTGTGGTTTGGCCCCCAGCCAAGGGCCAACCCACCACAACCAGACACATCTGCTCTAGTGTAATGAATTAAAGTATCTTTGAAAGAACAGGTATTTTAATTTTTGTCTGCAGTGGCTATTCAGTCCTTGCAAAACTTTATCATTTCTCCATTCCTGTTTGATTCATACAGAAAATGACATTTCTGACCAAGACACAGAGACACTGGTTGAAAGAACGTCAAGATTCTGCTCCTCAGTTGTTCATTTGATATATAGGTTTGTAGGAGTAACTATGCACTTTACAATACTGCTGAGGCAACGCTTGAACCACTGAGAAATAGAATTGACAGCTTATTATTCAGTGTAAATAAAGGTAGAACATCCTGAATCTGTACAAGTCTCTTTCAGACTAATAAAACACCTGCAGTAGATTAGACAGTAAAGAAAAAGAGATGGGATGTTGCATGGGTAACTGCATTGAGGCTCATGAACATTTTATGTGTAGCTTCTGACCAGGACAAGGTGTCATGACCCACTGGCAGTAGTGGCATGACACCTTCTGGGTAAAAAGGAGGAGGTCTTCTAGGTAAAGGCTGTTAAAGGCAAAAGGAGTTGATAACCCTGGCCGTTGATGGTGTATTCAGCTTCACAAGAGAAAAGTGAGACTATCTACTTCCTCTAAGCCAATGCCAACCTCCCTTTTGTGGAGTGAAGCATACCATGATCTTCCGAAGACCTTGGTGTGTAACTGATTCTGGCAGGATGGCTACCAGTGACACACACACAGCATTGACTCCCAACGTGCTTGAGGTGAACCTGCAATAAGAAGATAGTACTTCTGAAGTTATGTCTGATTCTTAGGCCAGTTCTCCAGCAGGTTTAAGTCCATGAAGCTGAAGCAGTAACTGAATTTATAAAATAAAACTCAATGCAAAGCACCAAAATAGTAATTGGGAAGTAAAAAAGAGGTGGTTACTGAGCATATTTTACAGATTCTACTCCATTTCGAATGTTACAGATTCTAAAGATCTATAATTGAGCAATTATGAAAGAGAGAAAAGAACTATCATTTGTGTGTGAGTGTTATAGAACAATGATACACCATTAATTGAAACACTAATTACCTTTCATAAGTGTTTTACGAGGCAGACAGCTTCTAACATAGTGCTAGAAGCAATACTCAGGGCATTATTTCCTTCAAAGCTTTTCAGTTGAATTACACTATTGTTTGCAGCTACTCTATCTACCCTCAAACAGCATGCAAATTTAGATACTTGTTTCCATGGAGCAACCTCTCATTTTTATCTCAAATTTACTTCTTCACTGTGCAGAAACTGTTTCCCACCTCCGGTATTCATGTTGCTTGTACGTTTACTCTGGCTGTGGTGCTGTTATGAATATGGACCTTTAGTTGGACTAGAAGAAGCCAGCCTAGCTGAGCCTACTCACATAAACATACCTACCAAAAAAAGTGAACCTACCTCACAAATGAGTGCCAGTATTCCCCATGGTGGTTCCAAGAGTGTTCCAATAAAGACAAGAGGACCTCTTGAATATAATTACTGACATATAATGAGGATAAGGATAGGGGACTCAAGACTCTGCAATTAAATGTCTCCCTTGTAAGTGAAGAAAAATTATGAATATGATTAATATTGTTTATAAAAGCACCTTCAGCATAAAAATACCTTATTTGAAATTTCAGACATTTTTTAACTTTGTTCACATTATTGATAGAAATGAATGCTACATGTTCATTATAAATAAACTTGCAGTTTTAACTCAAGAGTTCTCTCTTCTCTTTGTTTGCTAACACACATTGCTCTGTTTGAGACTAGGAAGCTTGGCAAGTGGTAATCTTGGCATCTGACTTCCTATTACCTTTTTTGGTGGTCTTTGTCCCAGGGCCTCCAATGTTGAATGCAAGTTTGGCTCACATGAAATCTCATAAAGGCGGACAGATGTTTTAGACCCCTTATTTGCATATGAGGGTTTTTGTGCATATATATGCAAATTAGTGTACCTACATGCGTATGTTTGATACTGTGACTCTATTATGAAGTGATAGCACTGTCTAGATTTAAATTTTCTTTGTTCTTAACAACTGGTTGGTATTTTGAATGTATGTATAAAATTACCACTTATGATTTTATTTCTCTCTGCTGACATTAGGGATTACAAATCTGGTGGATCTGACTAGGGAAGCCCTGTGTCTTAAGGGCTGGCCCAAGAAACGTAGCTATTTTACAGACGAATAATCATCATAAATTTGTTGTTCATAAATATCTAAGGTCACACACAGGACAAATACTTAGTCTCATGGATAGGAAGTGACTGAGAAAGTAGCAGGGGTACTAATAACATCTGACTGAGGAACTAGCTGGGAGATTAATTTCTTCTCAACACAGTGTTTATGCTTTAAATGGAGGTTGCATACACACCTCATAAAGCAGGTGCTTTGTTGTGGAGTTAAAAGTGGCTTATATCAGGAATGCTTGGCAGTAAGGTGATGCCGGGGAAGGCCCTGATGTGTCCTATCATGGTGCGAGGAACAGCACTGCTGTGGTGTTTACCCACACGCCATTTTTAAGAGAACAGTGGAAGAAGGATACTGGCATAATTTGCTTTGATTGAGGGAGTTGTTAATGTAGGTAAAAGACACACGTCATAATTTACAAATGTGTTTTACAGGATTAGTGGCAAGTGTTGAAGGTTTCAGGACCCATCTAACTAAGTTAGCAAGAAAGGACTTGAGGAAAAGCTAGCCTAGTAACAGATAAGTTTCACTCTACCTTGAACCTAATTTATTGATAATGCAAGCCAGACTGACAGGTGTAAAGACTCGTAACGAATACAAGGGAAACAGAAGTGGAAAAGAAGGTACTGACCTAATATGACCAAGGAGCAGACACAAGACCCAATAAACATCACCAGAACCTGGACCCCTCCACAGCAACATGGAAGATGAACTTGAACCATAGCTTTTCTTATTTGTACTAGACATAGGGCTGCTTTAACATATCCTATAACTGTTTGTCATGAAATCAAACCTTGGATGTCTAATATGTCACTCTGTGCTTTGGAGGTGTTTGCAATAGGTCAAAATACCTGTTAATAAATTAACTTTTACCACCTTCTTTGTAAAACAACTGGAGAGTGAACTGAAAATATGCATCCAATTGAGTAACAGTTATCCTCTTTTTTTTAATCTTTTTTTCATCAATAATAATAGGTAGTGGGTTTTTTTTTCATAGTAATGCTTAAAGAAGTTAGATCTAGACTGCCAAACATAGAATCACAGAATCATAGAATCATTAAGGTTGGAAAAGACCTCAAGGATCATCAAGTCCAACCCAACAACACGGTAATGTTTACTTCCTAGGGACCCTAATCTCTATTGGTATGATGAGCTGCACCACACCATAGTTGTAGGGTAAGCAGATTTAAAAGGGGTTGACTCTGGCCTCATCTTAGGAGCCATCCTGTTAGAGCCAATGTAAGACCACCTTTCATTCATAGGAAAAAATGTGTGAGAAAGCAATCTCAAACTAAAGTAGCATTGAAAATGACAAAATGTAGGTGATGATCTACTAAACTTGTTAAAAAAGTACTTCTATAAGAAACCAAAGCTTTAAAAGAGGCGAAGTTGCAGACATGCTTGAGGTAAATATTTTGATCACAGAGAAAGAGGATTGGGTGGCTTAATTACAGAGATATACTGTGGATAACCTCATAATTCATATAGTTTACCACTGCCTGAATTGCAGATTTGAATTCTGAAAAGAACTCAGAAAAGGGTTTTTCCTTGCTCTAATTGAAACTATGAGGAAAATGCCCAACACAGAGGTTGTTTTCTCAAACTGATATTTCCCATTTCTTTTTTTTTTTTCCTCCTTGAATCACCAGAACACTTTGGCAATGGAAATTGTTCTGTATTTGTGATGTAGGATCTCAACTCCTGGATGGGGAATGCAACCTAAATCTAGATCAAACAAATCCTGATATATTGAATGGTTTGCGGGGTGTCGTGGGTTAAGCAGAGCAGAGTTAACTTTTTTTTTTTTTCCTTTTCCCTTCTCTTCATAAACAGCTAGCAAGAAGCTATGTTTTGCATTCCTGCTCAGGAGAGAATTGATAAGAGAAGAACGTTTATAGTTATTGCTAGGATGTTGTTATTTGTTCTCAAGGACATACATTCAGCCTTT